>JAUPMG010009261.1:0-15736 GCA_031762675.1 Pachysandra terminalis | reverse complement strand
ATATGCAACGTTTCAATAAATGCTTTCGAAACGTACGGTTTAGTTAATGAATATAACATTATAAAAGTAATGATACATTATTGTTCTGTATTAATTCAAGTCATTTAATGCTACAAGATCTTCGAGGATCTTGATAGAACTTATCTCTCTGGCCTCCATTCCTGAAAGTCTAATGTTTACTTCCCCATGTGTTTTGAGTAAACTATTTCGAAATTAGAGTCTTCGAAGAATTATTGAATGTCAGGGAATATTCCCTTAACAAAATACAATTCACGTCATTATGACTCCGAAGTGTCATAGTGTCAATTTCGAAGGATGATTTCGAAATAAGAATGCAATACTTTCAAAAGATAATTAGAAATACTAATTATCTTTAAAGAAATGATTCTGAAATAGTCATTTCGAATGATTATTTCGAAGAGTAATTAAAGTCATATGGTTATCCCAATAGGTAATTCGGAATGTCAATGACTTCAATATATTGCAATGGTTACTTCGAGAAATCATCTCGAAATACTATCTCATTCGAAATAGCGTTGTTATAATACTTTATAATGACGAATTGGCCCTCTCAAGGTGGCTAACCTATATATGCTTGAATGTTTCAAAGGTTCTTTTTCGAGAAAATGATTTGAAGCTTATATTAAGTAGGACTTCGAAATATACTGTTAATTTCTAAATATACTTTTCAAGTAATATTTAGAATTCTAATTTATGAATTCTTTAGATGTATAATTACACAATGACCTTGCCACGTGTCATATTATAATTGAATTAAATCAATTTCTAAATTGGCTCATCATTCAATACTGGTTAGGATCAATCGATACCGGTTGGGACTTATTAGTACCGAACCAGTCCAAGTCGATTCCTATTGGACCGTTCTATTTATAAACTAAAAAAAAAAAACTTTGGATCAGTTGGACCGATTGTACCGATCACTGGACCGGTTGTACCAACTGATCCATACTAGTATCGGTTGGACCTGTTCGATCCAAAGCCTCACAATATAATAGTTGTATTGTGGCTTGGGATCGGTCCTGACCGATCTCGATATGGATCGGATCAGTCCGATCCTTGAAACCATGAGGATATTTGAGAAAAAATCATACTTGAATTTGATTCAAATTCGACCAAAATAATATGTATTCGATTTCAAAATGTGTAATTTGAATATTATTTCACTATTTTTTTATGAATATATATATATATTCGATTTTAGTTGGATATAAATATTCAGATCCATATTCAATCCATCTAGTTGTAAGGACTAACCATATTCGAGATGTTCAAGTCAAACATGAATCGAATTCGGACATACATCGGATTCATTGAGACGACCCAAATTTTGACGCGTGAAAGCGTGGATATGAGACTTATAACCCAACTCCTAATCGTAAGGGTATACATTGCGGGCTGCACGTGCCGGCCATGCTTTTGTGCTAGACGTGGCACGACCGGATTATTTATCATGTCGTTCCTAATTTTCTTCGTGCTTTGCCTATATTTTGGGCAAAAAATGCATAGTGATCGGGCTTGGCCGTGCTTTGGGCCATGACTCCAGGCCCGACACGATTAGGCTTATGTGTCGTGCCATGCTTGGCATGGCCCAAATAGTATCAAGCCGGGTCGGCAAGTGCGACCCAACCCGTTTATACATCCCTACCCATGGTTTCAAGGATCGGACTGATCCGATCCGTATCGGGATCAGCCAAGACCAATCCCATCCCATCCCAAGTCATGATACAACTATTTTTTATGAGGCTTTGGATCAAACCGGTCCAACCGATACTAGTATGGATCGGTCGGAACAACCGGTCCAACTAATCCAATTTTTTTTTTAAGTTTATAAATAGAATGGTCCAACAGGAATTGACTTGGACCAATTTGGTATTGTTGATGTCGAAATTGTGTTGCTTGACCTACTTTAAGCCTTTAAGTCGCCGATCGGGATCGAGTTGCTTAAAAGAGCATAAACCGCGTAAGCACGTGATGACGTCGTCTGTTGGTGGTTTCTGCACTGTCCGGAGTTGGATAAGGTCTTGTATGGGCACATGGGACATCCCAACCATCTGCCTAAACCGTCGCGCGGCCGTTCGAACGGCGCTATGCCTATGATGGACAAACGTAAAAGAAATAAGGAAATAGATAAGAAGAGAGGGCTACCAATGCAAAAAAGAAGGAGGAGAGCCAATATAAAGAAGTACACAAAATTTTTACGTGATTTGACAATATATCTAATCCTGGGAGTCACCTCATAAGAGGCATTTTCCATTATTTAAAAATATATGGAATATAATGAACACACCAATCATATGAGAATGAAGAAGGAAATAAGAAAGAAAGGAGGGAGATAAAGAGATAGATAAATTTGGAAAGAGATGTTTCCTTCAGATATAAGAAATCTCAAGCATAATAAAAAATACAATATTTCTTCTCCTCTTTTTGCCTTTCAGATATTTCAGCTCCTTCCAAATGTTTTGATGTTTCAGATTCTCCTTAGATAATTTTTTCTTGTGTTGAAGTAGTTCTTTTTATAGCCTTGTTTTACTTGGCCTCCAAATAGACTTGGTCTAAAAGTTATTTATATTGCAAGTAACTTGGCTTACAAGTCTTGAATGAGGATGTGACATGTGTATAGTGAGTCACCAGATAGCTTATATAAAAAATTTCTGATGTAGGTAAGTCACATGTAGAAAAAATACTTAATGCAGGCGAGTCACATGTAGATAGATTATAACAGTCGGGTTGGATCAGGTTAGACCAGGTCAGACCAAATTAGACCAGGTTAGACTGAATTTGATCGGGTCAAATCTAATTGGACCAAGTTGGACTGGGTGAGGCCAAATTGGACCAGGTCGAGTGACTCATGGCCCATAGGTCAAGCAGGTGACACGTGGTAAAGCAGGTGACACATGGCTGCTTAATTAGATCACTGGATCATTAGTATCGATAAGTCCCAACTGGTATCGATTGGTCCCGACCAGTACTGATCAGTCTCGGCTAGTGCCGCCGTTCTGATAACTGACTCGGCCGATCATTTTAAAAAAAAAAAATGGGCGATCCAATTTTTGTACCGGATCGATATCGGCCGGGACCGGTCCGATCCTTGATTCCGAGACTTAAAACTTTGTCCCTACCTAACCGTGATCTACCAGCTTAGAAATCGGAGTGCTCACAGAAATTTCCTCCCTTATTTGGCTTCTCTGCATTTTATTTACGCGCGTTTTTTTTTTCTCTCTCTGCCGGAAAACCTTAAGGATCCATTGATGGCGGCGAAAATTGCACCGTCGATGCTCTCCTCTGACTTCGCCAATTTGGCTTCGGAGGCCGATCGAATGCTGAAATTTGGCGCTGACTGGCTTCACATGGACATCATGGTATGTTATCATTCTTTTAGGGTTTCCAAGCGAGCTGGAGCAATTATTACTATATATATATATATATGTATTTTTTGAAACCCTAGGTTTCGTTGTTAAGTTTCTGCTATGCGATTGCGAATCAAAATTTTCATCTTCACGTACAATTTTTTTATTGTTGGTCTGTGATCCAGTTTTGATTTACATTGTTCATTGAATTTCGTAGAGATGAACATGATATGTATTGAATTGAAGGGTTTTGAGTTCCTCAGAAATTGCTATAATTGGAATTTTGTAGTGTTCTGAATAAGATCTGTAAGGTGGCACTTGAATTCTATAACTGATGGGCGAGACAGGGAGGGTTATAAATCAAATGAACCGACTGTCATAATTTTTTTATTTTTTTTCATTAGACAGAGTTTGATTTGACAATGAATGGAGAAGAGAAGGAAAAGAAAATAAAAGATTGTAAATAATGAGTCTCAAAGGTGTTAGTTGTGGATTTGATTGATTTTTGTCTTTCACTGTTGGGGATTGGATTGAAGTAGATTTAGGGTTTGGATTAATCATATGTTCATCGTGGTCCATAGAGTAATTGAATATCTAAAGATGGAATATGTCGATTCCACAGTGTTTTTGTATATATCGTGCCACAATAGTTAAAATATTTGAGCTCCATCTTAGGTTGTATTTGTTAACGGAAGGCATGAATAACATCAAAGATTGAACAATAAAAGAGAGAATGCAACAAGTTTTACGTGGTTTGATGTTGTGTTTATGTCTACGGAGGAGATGAGAATGATTTCGCTGTCTCTGAGAAATTAGGATTACACGTTTCTTCACTACCTATCAGACTAGGACCAACTAAAAGACATTTTGGGGACTGGTCTACAGTTATATCCGGTGATCAAACACGAACAACAAAATACAAGATATCTATCACAATGGTACGGAGTTTCATAAAGTGTCATTATATCTTAAATTTTATAGTTTACGATCGAGAAGCACCAAATTGTTTATTTTTTTGGAAAAAGAAAGGAAACAATTAAACTATATGAGAATAATAGATTTTAAATGCTTCTTTATACTACTAGCAAGCTGACGTTGCAGCTGAATTAGTGAGATCCATTTGAGGCATGTGGTCCTCCCTCTTATGCCATGTGGCAAAAGCCCCATCTTTCTTGTTTAAAGTACTAAAAGATATTTAAATTTCATCAGATACCATTGTACATGGTAAAAAATTCAATTCACAATATGGATAGGTTACATGGATAGAGTAGTATACATGGCCCATTCAAAGAGTCCCCCTTCATATGAACAATTTGGATTGGCCATGTGTCAACAAGAAATGAAACCTGAACAACAACAATAATAATATTAATATAAAATCAACAAAATAATAGTAAAAAATACTTTTCCCTAATTCTAATGCCTGATTGAGAGATAAAGAAAATAAAAAACAGGAAATCAGACCTTTCAAAAAAATGAATTTAAAAAATATGAGCACAGGTGTTTCCCACATTGGTACTTGAACTTTAAAATTTTCAATAAATATTGCATTTAAATTATTAAAACTTAAGGGAAGTCTAATGGTCTGAGTCATATGCGACATGTGTGCGGTATGGAGCAATAAACGGCATGCATTTGCAGAAAACCAGCATTTACTGGACCCATCCCACTTAAGTCTCCTCAATGGATAACAGGAATTTTAATTATTACTGGTTTGTGCTTTGTCCTGTTACATGCTGTTAGAGAACGTGAACGTCGCATCATAGTTCCTCCTTAGTTACTCAATTCCTTCCTAAATCATATGTTATGATACAATTTACAAATGCTGGTCATTTTGTTATTTAATTGTTTTCATACTTGAGCCTTAAATAGTATCTTAACTAATGACTTGCTCATTTCATTTTTAATTCCAGAGATATTACACATTTACACTTGTATTTGGACTACTGTATTGCTAAGTTTCTTTAATAATACTAAATGATTTTTTTTCTTGGTGAATTTGCAGGATGGGTAGGTTGGTTGCTCTGCTTATGTTGTATGCCATCGACTTTGGATTTTCTTTAGACTTGTTTAGGTTTGGATTGTTGAATCTTCATGGGAAAGGTTGTTATCTGGAGGTTCTTGTAGATGTGTTCACAATTGCTGGATCTTTACACAATTGAACATGTCTTTGACGTATCAAAAAGAAAAGAAGATAGATAATATGTCTGCCGTATGGCTTAATGCATATTGCTGTTCAGTGGTTTGTTGCTTTTATATGCTTCTAGATGCATATTTTGTCATTCATAGGATCTTTCAACTAGATGAAATCTCTTTTTTCCTATTGATTAATGCTTGTTGTAGTTAGTGTTTAATATTTTCATTCTTTCTGTTGGGTTTGCAAGATGAAAATCAAAGTGAAGTCTCTGCTCTGTCAATGAAGAAAATGACTGAATTTTTTTGTGACCACGCTTTAGTATACAAGTTGTCGGAAGTATTAATAGAAGCTTTGGAGAATTGTAAATCAACTGTTTGGTATTAGATAAAGGCTCTTCTAGAATGATTGAAAAATCTAATTTATTTTATTTCATTTTTTAATTATTTTCTAGGAAGGGATGAAAATAAACAAGCCCCATTGCATCAAATGAAGTTTTTTATTCATAGTACCTAAGAGTATTATATTCTGTAGTTATGTTGCTTAATTCTCAAATGTATTTAGATGTTTGTTTTTCCTCTTTCTCATTTGGAGTGCGAAAAACTGAAGACATGTGGATCTTGTTTCCCCCCATGTGATCCTTTCTAAGAGTGCATATAAGTTAATCTCAAGCTTGGTTAAAACAAGTTACTATGCCCATAATTCTCTTTCTTGATTGCTGTTAGGATCTGTTTCTGAAGGATTACTATGACCAAGTATACAATGATCCAAAACCGATACTTAAACTTAAATTTATGCTATTATTTGATCTTTTTTCAGTCCTTGCTTTAATCTGTGATTTTACATTACTTACTTTCTCCTTCCCAGGCTCTAAAATATGCCTGTTAACCTTTATCTTCGTGTTAGAATGACTACAAATCTTGAAGGAATGAATTAAATGTTTTCCATCTTTATGTAAGTAATGAATTTTTTCTTCTAATCACTTTTTTATCAATAGGCATTTTGTTCCAAATCTTACTATTGGGGCTCCGATCATTGAGAGTCTGAGGAAGCACACAAAGTAATGCTCTGTTTTGCCTCTCTACTTCCCAACTTCAAATTTAAACCTCCTGTCTGATGCCTACTTCCTTTTATAACCAGAGATCATTTTTTTTCCAGAGCATATCTTGACTGCCACCTTATGGTTACAAATCCTCTTGATTATGTGGAACCATTTGGAAAAGCTGGGGCTTCAGGTTTTACTTTCCATGTTGAGGCATCCAAAGGTTTGCAGTGATAGATTACTATTTAATTTGCAACTGAATTTTTTATCATTAGAAGTTCGTGTGGCTACTTATCTCAGATAATTGGCAAGAACTCATCCGAAGAATAAAGTCAAAAGGCATGAGGCCAGGTGTCGCAATTAAACCTGGCACGCCTATTGAAGAAGTTTATCCTCTGGTATCTGCTCTCTCCCTCATTATCGAGTTCTCTCTAGATCTGCATTGTTAATTGGCCTTCTTTCCATATCGGAAAGAATGATGTTGTTACCCCATCAATTGGTTCAAATATAAAGTAACTGTTTGAAAAATAAATAAGATGTTTCTCTTAAGAATGTACGTTATCGAATTAAATGATTGAAATTTAATTCTCTGCAGATTGAAGATGAGAATCCAGTGGAAATGGTCCTTGTTATGACAGTAGAACCCGGATTTGGTGGTCAGAAGTTCATGCCTGAGATGATGGATAAGGTGCATTTACTTTTTCTTGATGTTGATGTTGTCAGTGACACCTGTTGTTGATTCCTTTATTTTTTGGACGTTCAGGTTCGTGCATTGAGAAAGAAGTATCCATCACTTGATATAGAGGTAAAATGATCTTCTGACTTTTAACTTTACTCTGCACCAAGTTTTTTCCAGACATCAGAATGATTTATTTTATAAATAATGATTTAAGTGAAGAGTACAAAAAATGACTTGAGTGAAAACCACCACTTTTATTTATTTTTTGTTGTTATGTAGTGACTTTGTGCATATATTTGTTTAATAGTCTCACTGCTTTCTAGAAAGAAGAAGGCACACATTCTGTAGATTTTATCTATGATGGAAGAAAATCATTCAATGTTGTTTGCATGTAGAATACTAAATGATTTGAGTATAGTTATCCATTTCTAATTGTTGTTGATTGTAGTGATATACTAAAGGCATTCTTGAAGAGGCTAGCTTATTCGAAATGGCATAGTAAAAGATGTGTAAAGCATTGTTAGGTTGTGGATTTGGGTTCTTGGTATACTTGGAGGTGTGAAAGGGGAAGCTAACTTGCTTGCTAAAACATAATAGATAACCTTTTATACTTTGGGAGATATTACTAGATCCTTGTATTTTTTCCTACGTTTTCTATGGCGTGCTTGAATTACATACTATTAGACATAACCTCCTGTAGTGGGATAGCATGAAAGATCACCAATGTCAGTTTACAGGTCTCATGTTTTAACTGAATCGCCTTCAGATTTAAACTAACAGTTGGCTGACCCTTACCCACTGCTGCGAACTTCAGATGATCATTAGGAAAAAGGAGCAAGAAGTGTACTTCTTGACGGTACAGGCTGCCAAAGAGGCCCCATACTCAAGAAGCCATATTTAGTTCTAAGCCAGTTATGATTTTTTAATTGAAAGAAAAAAGGGGCTTGCTGATAGACCTAAAGAATAGTCTTCACTACGTAATAGCTGGAAACAACAAAGAATATAATGTGGTGGGACCCACTGTTTGTGGTATCCAATGTAAAATATCTTCTACGCCAAAACCATGAATATCCAATTACTTTCACCAGTCATTTTGTTGCAGTCTTTGGAATTGTCAAGGTAAAGATGGGGAATGATCAAGAGAACTGGAAAAAGAACTCTTTGCTTAGGTGGATGCAGTCATCTGATCAGGTCATTGTTTGGCATGGAATGTGTGTTTGGTTAATTGGTTTCACCTTGGGCACATGCTGTGCATGTCTAATCTTCAGTATAGCACACCATCTACTCTATGCTAAGGGAACACTTCAAGGGCTTTGGTACTTGGTGTCCAGCCTATACATGTGAATGTAATATAATTAAGTTTTAATTACTAGCTCTTTCATCGTCCTTGGTTTTTTTACTTGTTGAAATGACAACTATATGAAACATGAATTGCTTGGCTACACAGGTGGATGGCGGTTTGGGGCCTTCGACCATTGATGTGGCGGCTTCATCAGGGGCAAACTGTATTGTTGCAGGGAGTTCTGTGTTTGGAGCTGCTGACCCAGCCCAGGTTATATCTCTTTTGAGAAGAAGTGTGGAGGAAGCCCAGAAAAACAGTTAATTCAGGATCAGGCGAGATATTTATATACTAATAAATTTGATGTGTACAATGTTATGCTGATGTTGTGCTAAAATTTCAAAAAATAATAATATGATATGAATTGATGTTGATTTCATTTTGCAATATTACATTCCATGTCTCTACTTTTCCTTAAAGTGTATGATAAATTGATCCTTATAGGACTTTATCTGGATTTATTTTAGCTTGTTCGCCAAATAAAAGCCATAAAAAATAAATGGTCCTGCAAAATTGAAAGGAGCTTTACTGATGGAGACATCAGAGATGTGCGGTAGGTATCTGTTTTTAAACATACCTTTCAGTGGAACTCAATCTTGTTGTATGTGTTTTATCAAATATAGGTATTAGTTTTTTTTTTTTTTTGAATGAGGAATCGGGTTTTAGCGTCCATGAATCTGCATCCAACCCTCCAAACCTTTCTACAAAAAAGCAGGAATTAATTCGTGTAACCTAGAAAATAGGTTTTATTTACATAAGTATACGACATCATATTTTGCTCTCCTATATTGGAATTATTCTTGCTTGATCTGGCATCACTCTTTTAGTCTATTGGCTCAGTCTCTTGTTGATCTATGTGTAAGAGCTTCTGTTCATCTTTTGTCTAAGCCAATAGGTTTCATGACCTCTACTAAAAGAAAAATTCTAAGCATGCCACTGATATCTGTTTTTATGTGGTATTTGTGCATCCAATATAGATTTGATCTTCGTTTTTATGTTAGATTATAATGCAATTAAATGCTTTTTGGTAGATACAGTCTACATGCTAATGCTGCTTATTAATTAGTTCAAAGTTTTCAGTGGGATAATGAGAGGTACGAGTTTGAGCACTTGATTTGCTCTATCAATTTTTTTCTGTTGTGAACAAATTATTTTGGATCTTTGTTGAACTTGGTGATCATGACCTCTGAATCACTTTTAAGAAGTTCTAAGAGCTGGTTATCACCTTTTTATTAGACCAACCATTGACTTGTTGAGGCTAGCAGTCTGATTAGGTATGTGCCACTCAGATTGGACTAGAACAATGTTTTAAAACCCAAACCAAATTTAAACAGGAGGGTTGTTCAATTCCATTATCAGGTTTGGTCAATTCATCTATTGTCAAATATTTTGGTTAGGTTGACATTGTCAAATAGCTTTCCATTTTGAAAGAGTAATAGAATTTTATTATTTTTTTCAAAACCAGGGGATTCTCTGTTTCATTGCATTGCCCCTAGTCAAGTGGTAGTTGACATTGGACCAGAGATTGGACAACATAGCTTGGGTGCTGGATCCCATGTCTATTAGTTTTGCCAATCAGTTTCATCTAGGTTTTAAAACATTGAACTGCAGCAAAACTTTTGTTTCATAACAGTATATGCTCTATAGAATAGTGTTGGGCAACAAATATACAATGTAAGCATTAACAAGATGTAGTTTATGAGCCTAGAGGCAATGAAAAGAGGAGTTTATAATACAAGAAGAACAAGAAATGAGTAAACATGTGAATGGTAACCTGATAACGAACTGGATTGCAGGTTGAGCAGTTTGATCAGTTAGTCCATGTTTGAACCAGGAAGTTTTCAACTATAATTCTGTTGAACCATTTGATATACATTGTTGTGCCATTCTCTAACAGCTTAAGCTGTTAGAGTAAGTGGTTCTTAACATGGTATCAAAGTGGGAGGTCGGGGGTATGTGTTTGTGTGTTTGCCTCGATGTCATGTGTTCTCCCACGGATGCGTGGTTCCAATGTGGAGCCCGCACGTGCGGGGGGTGTTGAACCATTTGATAAAATTGTTTTGCCGTTCTCTAACAGCTTAAGCTTTTAGAGTAATTGGTTCTTAACAAATACAAAAAAGGAAAGCAATCAAAAAACAACAGTAAAAATTAAAAAAAAAATGTTATTAGTTCATAACCAGTCTTCTCAAAACTCAAAATTTTGAGTATGGTCTCTGAAATGAATCTGTCAAAATTTAACAAAACCATATTATTAAGATAAATTGACGAGAGGGAGAAAAAAAGACTTGATTAATATATTGTTTCATTTTAAATTGAAAGAGGAATGACTTGGTCAATTTGATAACAATGTATAGGTTGTTGCCTAATCATTTTTTACCTGCATTTGTTGTTTCCTTTGTACTCTTGTAGTTTTCTTGATTGTGTGCTTTTCAATATCGTCGTTTGCAACGTGCCTTGGTTGAGGTGTAATCACTTCACAATCTAGCTTCCGTTGACGGCAAAACATTGTCTTTTGTCTGCTTAGACGGTTGAATCATTTGCTGTTTGATTGAAAAATTGATGATTATTAAGTTTGTCCATAAAAACTTTTTTATGATCTGTAATATGCTCACTGTTTCTTCTCAGACTTGTCTTTTGGATTATTAGGGTGAGAAAAGAAACAAGAATTTTTTTTGTCTAAAATAACTACTTAAGCATCAACTTTGCTTCTAAATATTTATAAGCTATCTTTTCCAGCTTATTTACATTTTTAATATTTTTTATGTCCAATTTAATAGTATACTCTTGTCCTCTATCAAACTATCCTCCTCTCCTTTCTCCTATAAGAACTGGTTTTTACAGAGAGAGACAAACCTATAAGCATTGTTCCCATTATGGATCAAAAACATGTTGCAGAACATGAGATGAGGTCTAGGAGCTTTCACCATAGTAGAAGGGTGTTCTTAAGGAGCTATCCTCTTCGTTGGGACGACGAAGAAGAAGAAGAAGAAAAAGAAAATAAAGGGAGCAGCGTCTCCGAAGAAGCCGAAGGTAGGAAATGTGCGAGGAAGGTGCTTCTTTCTGTTCTTCACTGGGGAGGAGGGAAGGTTTTGGTGTTGGGAAAGTTCAAGCATAAGATGACCTTTTACGTCTTTTCTTGTCACCTATTCGGGTTTAAGCTCCCTCCTGCCTTAATTTCAGTTTAACCATCGTGTGAAATAAGTTGCAGAGAGTTTACTTCTTTCGAATGGTTTATTTTCTTACAGTACTTCTGCTTTTGTTTTCCCATCTTTCTTGATATTTTGTGATTCAACGGTGCCGCTGTGCTCGGATTGATGAAAAGATATGCAAGACTATGAATCCATACTTGAATAGTCTAGAAAGAGGTTTTCTCTCATTATTATCGTTATTAGGTTCATCTTTGCCTCATTTTATGTGTGGACTATAAATTAATCTCTAGGGTTTGGTCACTTAGATACGATCTTAAGCTGATCGATCGTTTGAAGGTGTCACTTGGGATGGTGGTAAAGTCTTGGAACGTCATTTTAAGACTTAGATTTAACATTTGCTTTCATCAATAAAGAGAGTTTATTCGATGGTTTGACACTTGTCATTCAAGAGTTTACTCGAGCTGCCTCTCTAGCAATCACACTCTCACAAAGACTAGGATGGCAAGTGGTGGCCTCCTATTAGAGTGGGATGGTCACAAATGTTGTAGCGTGCATTCACGTACGCTATTTGACATGACAATATCAGATTGAAATTTTTTTTTTCTAGTTCCAAAAGAAAAATATCAGTCCTTTTAAAGTCGAGACGGATGATGTGCATTCACACATGCCAATGTTTAAACAAAAAAAGAAAAGTTGATAATTCTCCTTAGAAGAGTGTCAAAAAATTGACTACTAATTTTTGTGCTTAAAGAAAGGCAAAGGTGTTTTGATCAAGGTTTCAAGGATTGGTCTAGATCAGCTAGGACCGGTTTTTTCTTTTTTTTTTGCTAGGATCGGTTTGATCCTAAACCACAATACAACCATTGCATCAAGTGGCTTTGGATCAGATCGGTCCATTCGATATTGATCCTGGTCGGTCAAGTGACTGGATCGGACCGATCTACCGATTCAAAGTTTTTTGTTTTTCTTTTTAAATTTATAAAGCCAACGATCCAATAGATCTCGGCCAATCCCGACAGATCCATTTTTTTAGTTTTTAAAGACGATCCAACTTTTGGATCGACGGGTACCGGCCGATATCACCGATCCGGATAGGGATCGGCCGGGGCAAGATCCCGAGACTTAAAACCCTGCTTTTGATTCAGACTCAATTTACTGGGAATTTTGTGTGGCCATGCTTTTACGTGAGTCAGACTTGAGTCTTCAGTTCTCCCATATGCTTAGGCAAAGGTCTACAAAATTGACTTCAGTATTAGACGACTTTATTTATTTATTTTTTGGTGAAACTATTAGAGGACTCAACTAACCAGGACAATTGAAATTTCATAGAGAAATATCCCCACTTGCATAATATATGCCTGACCCTAGATTTACCTCCCTCCCGCCGCCTCCGCCCCCTTCCGGCGGTCGGTGGATATTAAATCAACAAATAAAAATTCTTGCTTTGCCCTAAGATCAATTTTAAACTTTAAGAACATCTCTGATTTTAGGGTTTCAATCAACAAATAAAAGTACATATCATTCCAGTGAATCAAATTAAAAGATATAAATTTTACATAAATGTTCATCAGCAAACCAAATCAGCACGAACCAACGAACAAATCAATCAATAGATACATATATGTACATATATGAATCGCTTCATGACATCATAACCTTGAATTCATCAAAACGAAGCACCCCATCACCGTTCAGATCAAACTGACTGATCATCAACTTACAGTCATCAGCTGTTCTCTTCTCCCCAAGTCGACTAAGCATCCTCTTCAGACTCTTGGGTGTAATAAATCCACACCCATCTATCTCGTACATTCTAAAAGCTTCCTTCAAATCCTCTTCTCCATTACCTTCCACTAACCCCAAAAAATCGTCTAATCCCAACAATCCATCTCCGTCGCAGTCCAATAATGCAAACCCAGCCTTTGCCTCTTCCGGCAAGAGCTCCCCACTAATTAACCCGACACAGTGTCGCAGCTCCGACGGCGATATCTTCCCGTCTCCGTCTTCGTCCAAGTAGTGGAATACCCGTTCGAATTCACTACATTTCCTCATGATAGAGAGAGAAAAGTGAGAGAGAGAGAGTCTTTGTTCTGCAATTACAAGACACTACTGGTAGCTTCTGAATGGATGGAGACGCATCGGGATTCGGGACTGTTGTATTTATAGATGTTAGTAGGCTGCGTGTGAGAGAGAACTTTTACCAAAAAAAAAAAAAAAAAGTGGGCTGCGTGTGGGTCCCTTGGACCTGGTAGGTTTGTGCCCGTTTTTGATGTTTCGGGAAACAATAAAAAAAAGATGAGCGACTGAGCTCCACTACGCGATGGGTAGAACTACCCATAATGATGGAGAATAAGTCGCGGAGAAATCGCTTTGCGAGGTGGACGACGGGTTCTTTGACCCAGAAGAGTAAAGATGACCCATTAACGGTCAAAAACCGCCACGTTGACGCACAATAGCCTTGTATTGGACGGATACAAATCGTCTGTGGAATATCCTGTGGTCAACTCTGTGCGGGTGGTCTGTAATTGGTTTAGAAAATAACTTAAGTTATTTTGCTTGTTTTTTCATCCAATCACAAGCCACACTACATGGTAGACCACAGGTTGCCCACAGACGATTTTCTTCCGTCTAGGACGGTCCGACATCTTCTGGAATGCAGTGCGCCTTCACGTGTGTCACGTGTTTATCGGCGTTTGCAATACACCAATGCTCTCAATTCACTGATGTTGTTGATCACGCGGGCTAATTTAATCCCACTTTACACGCGATGCTCGATTACTAGCACGTGTACGCGTTTTGGGTATAGCCGCATACACTGAATTATTCTAAGAAGCTGTAACGGCTGTACAACCATTCCTATAATTATACCGTTTGGTGAAAATGTAAGATTTGAAACGGCATAGAGATATCTGACCGTTCTTATCACCAAAAAAGGCAATAGCTTCTCAAGGAAGCTACATTTTTGAATTTTAGCTTGGGGGGGTACGTGTCCCAAACCCAACAAACACGTCATTTCCTCCCTTTTGAACTTTTCAAAGGACTAAGGACTTATGTTCCCACGACATACTGCCTTCTGGGCACCCGAGGGAATAAGAATCTTATTCTTCTTTAGACGGACCTCATTTTACTTGAAGGATGTATTTAGGGGCATGCTACTCCTAATGGACTCCTCAAATAGTTCTAATCTCAATAGATCATCGAAGTCATATCTATCTGCTCTCTAGAATAGACTTCGAGTGATTTTATTACATACCTTTACGTTTTAAATGTACTTTTACTTAAGGAAAGATCCTCGAAGGAACTTTCTGTACCTTTTAACTCAGGAGTCATGCTTGGATTACATCCATAGACTTCGAAGGACTATTCTATATGCTTTGTCTTGAAGGATCACAAGGCAGATATATTCCCGCCGAGAGACTACCTCGACAGACAAATTCGAGGGACAACCTCGACGGACAAATCCGAGGGACAACCTCGACGGACAAAATTCGAGGGACAACTTTGACGGACATATCCGAGGGACAACCTCGACGGAAAAATCCGAAGGACAACTTCGACGGACGATTCCGAAGGAAGGCTAACCACCTCCAGATGGTCAATTCAAAGGAGGTATTTTCCTCCTGCTAAGGGTGAATTCGAAGGAGGAATATTCCTTCCTCCTGAGAAGAATTCCAGGCTAACCACCTCGAGAAGGTCAATTCGTCAAGGGCTTGTCACCCCAAAAAGATTACGGATTCCGTTCTCCTCGAAGGACGCAGATTTGGGTTTACCCCATCGAATAATGCTGTCTTTTATGCATCCTACTTACCAGCTGGGGCTCGAAGTCACTTTTATTCATTCTCATGAACTGACTTCGAGCCATAGCTTGGGACTTTCACTTCCAGAAAGCAAATCCTCAGTGGAAAGTGCTTTAGAAGTTGAAAGCACGCCATCTTCAGACGTACTTCCTGAAAGACTGGTTTTCCCCGGACTTTGAGAACGTCCTCTCTCTTTACCTTTAGGGATTCACCTGTCAACTTCTGAAT
>JAUPMG010009250.1:0-15736 GCA_031762675.1 Pachysandra terminalis | reverse complement strand
GAGTCTCAAGTTGAGCCATCCAGGAGCTGCAAAACAGAAAAAGAACAATTCATTTCGTGCAAATTGGGGTGTCTACAAGGTTCATGGTGCGTCCAGTACGCCTTGCTGATTCATATAAGCGGGTAAAAGTGTCAATGCTTGCATTTTCCAACACGAGACGACAATCCCTCATCATCCTGTCAATGCACATTCACATAAGATTCTCTTCCGTTGTCGCCTCCCGACAATCAGTGGCGAGATCACGAAAGCGCTTCATGTACACCTCCAATCCTTCCCCGGGGTTTTGTTTCTCTTTTCCCAAATCCATGAGGGTCATCGGTTCCTCGACAATGAAAAATTTCCTTAGGAACGCCACTTTTATCTCCTCCAAACTCAGGATTGACTCATGAGGGAGGTTGTCATACCAAGTGTAGGCACGATCCGTAAGCCACTGAGAAAATTCTCTCAATTTGGGTTCGTCATCACCGACAATGCTCCTATGGCGCCTGTGAACTTAGTGACGTGCTCCTTCGCGTTACCGATCTGCCCATTGTACTGCGGCATCAGGGGAGTAACTACATACCCCACGGGATAAGGTCTCTTCATGATGACCATAGGGTAAGGTGGTCTGGTATCGATGTTGAATTCAACAGGTTTCTCCTTCTGTTGTCTCAAGAGGTTGATCATCTCATGTTAAGTTACAAACCCGTTATTATTGTTTACGGATTATAGTTGCGAGGCACTCGAGGGAGTATCGATGGATACCGCCATAGGTGCCACATGTACTTTCTCCACGGATGTCTCCGTCGTTGGAATTGGGGCATGACTCCCTCAATTGGTCACGGCCTGCAACAACTCCGTCATCTTGGCTTGTGCCTCCTCCATCTTGTTCATTTGCAGTCTCAACATTTCTATTTGATTGTCGTGTTCGTCAATCTCTTCACCGACCTCCTCCTCACCGTGCATCTCGTGCAG
Organism: Pachysandra terminalis; assembly: GCA_031762675.1. Taxonomy (NCBI): domain Eukaryota; kingdom Viridiplantae; phylum Streptophyta; class Magnoliopsida; order Buxales; family Buxaceae; genus Pachysandra; species Pachysandra terminalis. The sequence goes on along the minus strand of JAUPMG010009250.1, from coordinate 14,782 downwards.
ACCAGGTGGTAGGTCTTCTTCGTGCCTTTCCTCGACTGCTTGGAATGAAGATGACCCAACTTGTTCTCCAGCTTTCGGTCTACCTCTTTGTCTCTGCATTCTTCTACTAATGATCAGTACGTGGGAGACTAATTCCCTAGTGGAGTCGCCAAAATATAAAAAAGTGTTTTGTGAAAGAGTCGCCAACGATAGAATTACTGATCGACATGAACCTAAATCGGCAAGCGACCGTATCCCGTCTCTAAAAGAATTAAGACAGAGAGTAAAACAAGTAACGACTGTTGAACACGGGTCAAGCCCGTCTAGGAGAATAGTAATCGAGGTGTTAGAAATTCATGAGCATACGTTAGAGAGGTGTTTTAGAGCTTAACCCGTTAAGAAAATTCTCAAGTCCCCTTTATTGGGAAATGAGCTACTATTTATAACAATTATGAGAAAGATAACAGAAGTTAGAAATTCGTTAGGCGGTTACTAACGGTGTTAAAACGCTAACCCGGGGTAATATGGATTAATTACCTCGACCTCTAAAGTGTACAATTCCGGAGCCATATTCATAAATTACACGTTTGCCATTGGAAACCATGACACCACATGTATTTTATGACACGTCAAAGGGCTGGTGAACCTCACGCCCCTCCATTCCTTTCATATCTATTCCCCCTATGCATGATGTTTGTGATGCCATGTATGGACGACGACAATCAACTGTAAGAGTGTAGCCAAAATATTTCAGCTTTGGTACTATTGAGTCTGCCTAGTCTCAACCTTGCTGAGGCTCTCAAGCCTTGGTACTTTGGGATCTCTTTGGACGGAGGCGCAAATGTCCTTCTACACCACGTAAATTCTGATTCATGGAGACACACATTTGTGGAGATGTATCTCGCGGTGAGTGTGACGTATTTCCATCTAGACTGCCCGTTAAGGGGGTTCGGCTTATCGCCGTGGATATCGACTACCCGTCGAGGGGATCCGGCATATGCCGTAGATGAATATTTACAGCCCGTCGAGGGGATCCAGCATCGGCCGCGGTTGCATATCGACTGCCCATCGAGGGGTCCGACTTACCGCCGTGGATATCGACTACCCGTCGAGGGGATCCGACATATGCCGTAGATGAATATTGATAGCCCGTCGAAGGGTTCTGTCTTACCGCCGTGGATATCGACTACCCGTCGAGGGGATCTGGGATATGCCGTAGATGAATATTGACAGCCCGTCGTGGGGATTCGACATCCGCCGTGGTTGCATATCGAATGCCCGTCGAGGGGATCCAGCTTACTGCCGTGGATGAAAACGTTTCGTGTAACGTCATTTGATAGTTTAACATCATTTGTAGCATCATTCGATTGTAGTGTCGTTTTTAACGTCAATTTAGAGTTTTGGGGAATCAACCTTGAGGCCTTCTCAAGTCACCAGGGAGCACTAGGAGGTCGTAAGGCGTAATCTTGAGAGTTGGTCTTTACATGACTTTCTCAAGTCACCAGGAAGTGCTAGGAGGCCGTAAGGTGTCATATTGAGAGTTGGTCTTTAAGAGAACTTCTCAAGTCGCCAGGAAGTGCTAGGAAGCCGTAAGGCGTAATATTGAGAGTTGGTCTTTACGAGACCTTCTCAAGTAGCCAGGAAGCTCTAGCAGGCCGTAAGGCGTAATCTTAAGAGTTGGTCCTTACAGGACCTTCTCAAGTTACCAGGAAGCGCTAAGGGTTTGCAAGGGGTAATCTTGAGAGTTGGTCCTTACAAGACCCTCTCAAGTCACCAAAGAGCGCTAAGGGCTTGTAAGGCATGATCTTGAGAGTTGGTCTTTATGAGGCCTTCTTAAGTCACCAGGAAGCGTAAGGCGTAATCTTGAGAGTTGGTCTTTACAGGACCTTCTCAAGTTACCTGGAAGCGCGAAGGGCTTGTAAGGTGCAATCTTGAGGGTTGGTCCTTACGAGACCCTCTCAAGTCACCGGGGAGCGCTAAGATCTTGTAAGGTGTGATTTTGAGAATTGGTCTTTACGAGACCTTCTGAAGTCACCAGGAAGCACTGTGGGCTTGTAAGGCTCAATCTTGAGGGTTGGTTCTTACGAGACTCTCTCAAGTCACTAGGGAGTGCTAAGAGCTTGTAAGGCGTGATCTTGAGAGTTGGTATTTACTAGACTTTCTCGAGTCACCAGGAAACGCTAAAGGCTTGTAAGGCGCAATCTTGAGAGTTGGTCCTTACAAGACCCTCTCAAGTCACCAGGGGAGCTAAAGGGCTTGTAAGGCGTAATCTTGAGAGTTGGTCCTTACAAGACCCTCTCAAGTCACAAGGGGCGCTAAGGGATTGTAAGGCGCAGTGCAATCTTGAGAGTTGGTCCTTACAAGATTCTCTCAAGTCACCAGTAAATGCTAAAGGCTTGTAATGCGCAATCTTGAGAGTTGGTTATTACATGACCCTCTCAGTCATAAGGAGATAGAGCAAAATTGTGACATGTGTCAATTTCTCATTGAGTTGTTGGTACTTGGACATTTTCTCATTCTACACCCTTCATCACCAATATCAAAGTTTTTAAAATAATTTCGATTATAGAGGGATGGTATTTTGGTTATTATATGTGCAACAGCGCGGCCAATAAAATGGTGAGAAACCCTTTCGCCATTTAATTTTTGGGCTTAAAAAGTTGTGTTGCTTGTATAGGTCCTTTAACAGGGCGTGGAAAAACAATTAGACGGATAAAAAACAAGAAAAGAGGGAGACAGAATGTCGGGAGGCATCACGCGCGGTCGTCTCGCCGAGGAGCGAAAAGCCTGGCGTAAGAATCATCCCCATGTGCGTACCATCGTGTTCTCCAAATCCTTTCTTGATTTTTCAATTCTCCTACATTCGTTTCACTTCCTTCGTTCTTGTTTATTTTTAACCTGTATTTTAGTTTCTATTGATGTCATTGTCTGATTTTATTGTTCTAGGTTTCGTTGCCAAGCCAGAGACTGCTCCCGATGGCTCTGTTAATTTGATGGCGTGGCATTGCACAATCCCTGGTAAGCCTGGGGTAAGTCTCCTTCTTCCTCGTGCCTCAGTCGAGAAGTAAAAGAAAAATCTATAGTCTTGTGCTGTTTATTCTTTGATTCTCTGTACGTAAAGCCTTGTTTTCCCATATTTTTGGTGCCTTCTGGAACTTTACTAGGGTTTGATGGCTATTCGAGTTGGTTGTATGCAATTTTGTTGTAGAAATCTGGATACATTGTTCTCTTAGAATCGTAGTCATGTCAGGTATTCCGGAGTGAAGATTTCTTAATAGCTACTGCTTTATTCGTTTTTATTTGTTCAATTGTGCTCTTATATTAGTTTTATTTTGGTCATTATTACAAATTAAAATTTTGCTCTTGTTCTTTGATTCATAACACACCTTACGTGCACATGCGCACATTACCATTTTACCACTTGGAAGAATGACTTGGTAAATCCAGACCGGCCATTTGGCAGGAGACCCTTTGGATTTGCCATGCGAACAGTATTTTAATGTATATAAGGCCTAGTAGTACATGTATATTAGGTTTTGTCACATGTATCGATTGCCGTCCATTTTTCTAACATTTTTTAAGTTCTATACAAAGAAGGATGTTCGTTTTAGGTGGGTCCTTTATGCCAAGAGAAAAATTTCTTTGGGATTGAGACTTAGTATGTGATCTTGGGTTGATCTATAGTACACATGGAGAAGTGAGGTTCTCTAAATAATCTTCACATTTGAGTTACTTGCCTCACCAGGTTTATGTATAATTGCAGTGCCATTCTTTTGTTAGAACTTAGAACCTCATGTATATGACCTATACAATCCAGACTTTTCAATATTGGCATTTTCAACTGTAAAATTAGATTATATACATCTCAAGTGCAGCTGCCATGTGGAATCAGTTTGCTTGTATTAGTAAATCAGTATCTCTTTGTTGAGTCCAAAGATGTCATGCAATCATTATGTTTATCCCATTTGAGAGAAAAGAATAGAATAGATGAATCATAACACACTTGATTTATGGAGCTAGAGCTGGAAATTTGTGACCCAACCTACCAACCCATTTATAATGCATGGGGTACGATTGCTCTTAGATTAATCTGAGTTCCCTCTGAATAGTAATATATTAGTAGGATTTTATTGGTTTGGTGGGTTTTTAGCGTAAACCCATGAACCTAACCCCCTATTTCCACTGGTTTCAGTTGGCTATGCTATCCTCTTTGGCATTCCAAGTTCAACCTGACCAAAATATGATGCAATCCGAACCCAACCCATTGGCAGCTCCACAAGGTGATTTTATTTGAGCTAAGGGAAATGCATTTTTTGTAACTTATTTGTCATTCTTAATAGGATCATTTTTGACAGCAGCTATTTAATTGAAAGTTCCTTCTCCATTTCTGGTTTTTAGAAGGATGTTTTATTGATGGTAGCTATTTGACAGCATGTACTTTTCCATGTGCTGCTATGCTATTATTTATTTTTCCATTTTGGCCCTTTTCTTTAATTTTCTAATTGGGTTTCCATTCTCTTCTTTTTCTTCTTTAATTTTCTGTCAGTCCCCTTCATTCACTTTGGTTCTCTTTTATTATGTAACATTTGGTATTTCGAGAAATACTTTGTTGCAATAAACCTCTCTCAGCAAAGGTGGTGCACACTTGTGTTGGCATTGTGGATAGGTCCTGTATTCCCTCACTTATTCCATGCTTTTGAAAAGTAAAAAAGTGCCTATACGAGGTTGTCTACGGGATTTTAGGTGATGCATTAAGAATGTGCTTAGTTACAAAAACCCATGAAGCATCTGCTCCTGACCAGATGCTTCATGGGTTTATTTTTTCAAGGTCAACCAAAACACACACTGGGCTAGGTTATATGTCATTTTGGATGGCCTGGTTTTATTATCTTTCCAAGTGTGGTTTCAGGTTGGCATATTTTTCCTAGGACTATTTCATAATATTTTGTGATCTTATTTGTGTACATATGAATCTGATTCATGCTATTATATTGTATGTGCAAAGATAGCATAGCCTGCCCTTATTCTCTTCTTGAACCTGGTTTTAGGTTGCATAGTTTTCCATAGGATCATTTTATAATGTGATCCTATTTTGTGTATGTATATATGCGTGTTCATTCGATTATATCATATGTGCAAACATGACATACATATACTCGCAGTGAAGCCACTGTCAGTTTTCTTGTCTGATGGATAACAAATTGTATTAAGAGAGAATTTTTAATAATGAAATTGTGCTACAGTGAAGCCACTTTAAATCAATCTTTCTCTTCGTCTCTTCTTCTATAAGAGATTATAAACTCAGTAGACATAGCATTTACCTCTTAGAGCATATTATCAAGGACAATCAGCTCAAATACATGACTATTAAGATTTCCTGAGCAACCTAGCACCTTTATCAGTAGGATTCCCCTCCCTAAATAAGTGATCGGAACTTGATTCTGGTCTTGACAACATTATTTATTAGGTTTTTTGGCATCATAATTCGAAGAATTTTGGTCCTTGTGGCTGTCAAGTTTGTTATATCCTTGAAGGAGGTATGCAAATGTTCATCTTGGGAGACAAGTAATGCTTATTTTTACATTCTATAAAGCAGTAAAGACCATTTTGTTGTTGGATTAATGGCTTGGGTTACACTAAAGTAGCCAACGTTTTATGCTGCTGCTGCTTGAGATATAATACTTTTGACTCTTGTTGTCCTCCATGCATATTTTGTAAGCTGAACTTGGTTGGACTAACATAATTTTGTATGTAACCCATAAAGAATGTGTGTTCGAGAGCATAGTAATATTTTCCATGAATTTATTTAGGTATCATGACCAAGTTCTAGATCCAGGTTGATTCATTAAGGATTTGAGAGATGCCCTTTTTTATTGTGAAGCTGGTTTTACATTAAGCTACATTGGGGTTTGGGCATGTATTTCAGTAGGGGACATTGATAACCTGTATTAAGTTAGTGATCATATGATGTTCCATTCAGTATATGGAAATTAATTTTTCTGTGTGCCATTTATATTGTTTTGGTGCTCAGAAGTTTGGCCAAATATAATCACGATTGGCTGCTAATAAGAACTTCGTTACTTGGATTAGGTTTTTGTTGATGGTGATTAGGATTGTATTGGATTGAGATAAGATGATTGTTTCCAAGTATGAATGGGAGCTGCCTGGGTGATTGGGTTACTGTTCCTGCTCTGGTGTCCTATGTGGTTGGTTTATGGAGGCTATCTTTACCGTCTTTTATCAGTTCATGAATGACATTCATATTTAGATTGTAGTCAGTTTATTGACTTATTTTATCAGCTTCTTGTCTTGGAGGATCCCTCTCAAAAGACCTTTATATGATAGGGAGTTGCAATGTACACATAGATGTTATCTATTTTGCAATTTGAGAAGGTGGAAGATGGCCTTGATTTGTGGAAGTGGTTGTGGGGAAGGAATGTCTTCTTCACAATGATGTCCTTTTATTTTTCTCTTCTGCTCGAGGAAGGGAAGTTTGGTCCTATCAAATTGATTTGGCATTCTCCTATTCTCACACAAGTTGCATTTGTTATGTGGCAACATCTTTTTGTAAGATCATTTGGTGAGCAGGAATTGCGTATGTGTTATTCGAATTTTGAGTATGCAAAGCATCTATTCCTTCAATTTGACTATGCACATCTTTTGTGGATTTCATTTTCTAGGAGGTTTGTGCTGAGTTGGCTGATGCCTGGGAGTCTGGAGGAGTTTCTTTTAGGCTGTGTTTGGCTAGCTAGAATCTATAGGAGAGGAAAAGAAAATCAACTTTCCAACGAAATCTGGGTGTTTGGTTCATTGGAAAACGCGGTCCCATTGGAAAGTTCTTCTCCAAAAGTGTCAAATTTCTAGTGAAAAGCCCCTCAAACGTTTCCCCTTGAAATGAAGGGGAAACATGGAAAGGAAAGTAAAGTGCTCTTTTTTTTTTTTTTACCTTTCTATCCTTTTCCAACTAACCAAACACACCCTTAGGCTGGAGGGATGGGAAAGGGAGGAATGATTTAGTATGGAATATTTGGCCCTTTGCTATTTGATGGACCGTTTGGAAGGAGAGAAGTGGTCACATCTGCAAAGATGCAGAACATGGCATCGAGTTCATCACTAATCGGGCACTATCCAATCAATTTCATCGGGCTTCTATTCTTTCAGAATTATTGATGGTTCATTTTTTGCTTGTGTAAATGCTTGGTGTGATTCATGAAATGGTGTGAGTAGTTTGCTTTCTATCCAAGGATAGTCCTTTTGTATACTTTGTGTGTACCTGTGGATTGATCTTTCACCACTTCTTGTTTAGTTTTTGCTGTTCTCCTACCTTTCTTGTTTATGCATTATATAATACATACTTTTACCAATCAAAACAAAATAATTTTTAGTTAGTATTGTGGGATTTGGACCAGGGTAAGAGATTATGTAGATTAGCAGAAATCGAAAACAGGTTTCAGCAATATTTTCTTCTGCTGGATGATAGTTCTAGTTTCAAAACTCATCGGATGTGCGCTGTTGGTGTGTCTAAATTGATGCGATTGATGAGCCATTATGAATTTATGATTGGTGGTGTGTCTACTCAATATAGCTTGCTGTGTGAGTTTGGACTCTTTGTTCTACTTACAGTTGAATGTACTTTTCTTTGACCCGATAATCATTTTTGGACCCTTCTGGTTCAGATACTTCTCTTTCTACATCATTGGATGGTTAAAGTCTGTAATGAACACAGCTTGGAGTGAACTTTGAGTTACATATTTTCTGGCTTCTGGCTTTCCTCTTTACTTATACTGTTGGTCCTTGTTGCTCTCGTAAGTTTGAAAGAGCTTTTTTTTTTGCAACTGTTTGACCAAGCTGAAACCTGTAACAATAGCCCCCCTTTTTTTGGTGATAGTTAGAAGGGTTCAAGTTGCTACTAAAATTTTTATCAGAATCCAACCTCCTGAAATGATAGCTTTTTTCCACGCTTTGTTTTGGTGTGATACACGGATGCTCACCTTACCCACCATAGCCGTCTTACATGACACGGCATATACATGGGTAGTGGGACATGTGACATGCGACACACGTCCAAGTCGTGGGACATGTGACATGTGACATGCTTCCAAGTCGTGTCCACTTTTAAAATTTTGGGATGAAATTGTTATGGTTAGGTACATACCCAGATCTCCAGATATATACCCCACATTAGAGGTCATTTAAAATGGTTAAAATTAATATTCTCTTGTGCAACTTTTGTACATTATTACATTTGGACTTCCATACTGTCTTGTTTCATGTTTTAATTCTTCAGTTTTCTGGTTGAATGTTTTTTTGTTGGATATAAATGGGGCTAAAGTTGTTTTGGTCTGGCTCACAGTTTTATTTACCTTGTGAGACCTGGGTTTTCAGCTGGCAGGGGATCCTCTGAATAGACTATGCTGACAATATTTCAGTTTACATTGGCTCTAAGAGTACAAGTGTAGCAGATTTTGTCATTTATAACAGTAGTCATTGGATTTTTTCTTTTAATATTTTTTGGGTTTTGTACATGAACGATACTAGATTTGGAAAAGCTTTTTTCATGGGGTCATAATCCAGTGGAACCGGTTCTGCTACTATTGTAGTGGAACTCCGTCGTGGCGAGAAGAAGGGTTGTTGGATACTTGTGCGTTTGGATTCCCACACCATAATCCTGCCGAATACGCTAAACTAAACGCATAGGGCTGCGTGAAATCAAAAGTTTGGCATTCCGATAGTGCCCCTAAATTGCCTCATTTCTCTTCAACAACTTAAAAGCCTAAAACATGCGTGAATGAAAAGATTGGCATTCCGATTTTACCCCTTCAATTGCATCTTTTCTCTTAAATGACTTAAAATCAATTCCATTGCCAATGAGTGTTTTGAGTTTCTTTCGTTTTTTGGTACGAATGTTTCTTTCTTTTAATAAAAAAGTTAAAAATCCTTTTTTCTCTCTTTTTCTTTTGAAGAAACCTTTTCTTTTGCCTTTACTTGCATTAGGGGTGAAACTGGATTCGGTTTGGTTCGGATTGGCATCAACCCAACTTGAAACCCGAACCAAATTGAAATGGTAATGGAAAACCCTAAACCGAAATCAACCCAACCCAAATTGTAGTTTCAGTTCGGTTTAGGTTAGGTTGGGTTAATACAATGTTTTTAGAATTACATTATATGTATAATATCATGTTTTATATTTCATATTTTATAAAAATATATCATATATATAATTTGGTTTAAATTGGATCGATATTGTTAGGTTTAGAATTATATATATTAGAGTTCGGGTTTTGATTCAGTTCGGTTTAACTGAGGTTTTAACCCAAAACCAAACTGATCTAAATTCAGTTTTATAATTTCAAAACCAAAACCAAACCAAATACCTAGAAACCCAAACCAAACCGAAGTCAGTTTAGATCAGTTCGGTTTTGGGTTTAACTGATTCAAGTTGTTCAATGCATTCTCTTAATATAGTGTGCTGCCCTTGCAAATCCTCCACAAATCCAGATCCATTACAGCACGTATCCATTGGTTTTAAGCTTTTGGGTCGTTTAAGGGAAACCGACCAACTCTTCTTTTATGAGTTAGGGGTAAAATTGGATTTAAAACCTTTTGATTCACGCAGCCCTGGTGTGGGAATCCAAACGCATTAAGGTCTTTGTACTCGCTACGTGACCCATGTTCGAGTTCCGCTCCAATAGTAGCGGAACCAGTTTCGTTGGATCATGACTCTTTTTCAAGTGGCAAATGTGTTTGGGGATGAAACTTAGTATGCTAAATGGGCTCAAGTGGAAGGAGTACATATGGATAAATGGGGTTCGCGAAATAAGCTGGCATATGTGAAAACTATCTCATTAGGTTGCATTCTCTCTCTTTTTCTCTTTTTCTGTGATTTATTAATATAATGTACCAAGGTGGTATAGAAAGAGCCTAAATAGGAAAAGTTTGCTAGTAAGCCTGGCCTCTATAAATAATGGAAAATTTATACTATATGAGTATATGTAAGGTTAAAGGTTACCTTGGAAAGTGTATTGAGAATTGGATTCTTCAATTTAGAAATAGGCTTACGTATATTCAAATCATTGATATTTGTAGGGACGTTTTGGCCTTTTCCAAAAATTAATAAACGATAATTATAACCAACCTCCTAAGCATTCTCTCCAACCAAAATATAACTGTTTTACCCAACCTTTATGTCTCTTTGATAGTGCTTATCTCGATTTGGGTTTCTGCTTGGGATGTCAATTGGTTCGGTCTAAACAAAAAACCGAACACACCAAACCGAAAAAGTCAGTTTGGTTTGTTTGTTTTATTTTGTGTTTTTTTTCCTATTTTGATTTGATTATGGTGTTTGACAACAAAAAACCGAATTCATTCGGTTTGGTTTACGATTAAGGCTCCGACTAAACCGAACTGAAAAACCGAAGTAGATTATATATATATATGTGTGTGTGTGTGTGTGTGTGTGTGTGTTATAGAAAATAGCATTAATTTTGTCAAATCAAACTGAAAAACCGAATTTTTTGGTTTCTATTTCGGTTCGGTTCAGTTTTCGGTTTTATTCATTGTAATTTGATTTTGTTTTTGGTTTTCTATTCGGTTTGGTTCGGTTTTCGGATTAGTGCACTGTAAATCGGTTTGGTTTTGGTTTGACTATTAAAACCAACCAAACCGACCAAATTACACCCCTAGTTTCTACAAACCACATCTTCCCCATATCCTTATAAAGTTCTACACTTAGAATGATTTCTTTCACTGCTGCTTCTTTTGAGCTCTAAATTTTTAGTTTTTTTTAATGTAAAAGGAATGTTCAATGTTATTAAAACTATAAAATAATATTATTTTAATTTTTTTCTTAATCATCTATGTTCAGTAATGCATGTGTGACCTGGCTAGTATATATAACTTCTTTTCTGTGGAAGCTATTTTTATTTTGAGGCTGAATTTACTAGTGAGTTGCGTCATGCTTAGAAACCTGGTATGACATGGATTTTACACGTGGTACATGATTTAGCAAACCCCACCTGTCCACGTGTACCTTCACTTGTGCTTCATTTATAAGTTTCAGCTCTAAATATATTAGGTACAAAGCGAAAAAATGTTCTTTAAATCTAACATCTTTCTTGATTAGAGCTCGTATATATATATATAAAGTAACTTTAAAATAATTCAGTATCTCCTATTACAGATGACCAAATCTTGTAAATGTATTAATATGCTTATTTGGATTGAAGTATTAGTCACTTGGCCTATTCAGAGATTGCACTGTCAGGTGGATGATCTGGATTGGCAATGTGATCCCTCCATGTGGCAAAAAACTCATATCTCACCTGGGAACTAAACCTAGGCAGACCCAAAAGCCTTTCGTCTTTTGTTTTTTTAATGAATGATTATGCACACATATTTGATAGGCAAAACCTTCTTTAGTTGAGTCCTATATCCTAAATATTGGATATGGGCTATGTTGCATAGGTACGGGTCCGTGTGTTGGAGTCTGACAATGGTACGAGGTGTGTGATTCAGCAAACCATAAAAAATAGGATATGAGGATCACCTAGATTTGACACTTGGCATAGACCTCTAATCGGTAGCAAGTACCCGAGTCAGGTACCATAGTGTGTATTCTTGTATATTTTTTTTCATGTCTAGGGAATAAATCCAATTTCTGAAAGACGGGAAGTAGATTTTCGGTGCCAATACCTAACATATGGCAAATATTTACATCCTTATTGTCTTATTATACTCACAAGGTTACCATATTCAATACTCTGTACCTATGCTAAACTTTGGTTACTTTTTGCATGGCGAGCTTGGATCTCAGATATTGGATTTGAGCTTTATTTATTAATAATTAACTTCGGATAGCATTTGAAGAAAATGTCGGCAAATGGAAAGTAGGTAGTCCTAACAATTGTATCTCCGAAGTATTTATACGTTATCGGAGCGCTCTTTTTATGTTTTTATTTGTTTTTTCTTTTTAGTTATTCATTTTAAGACAATTTCTATGAAATATTTTTGGTGGGACTGGCACATCTAACCCCCCCATCATTTTTTTTGATTAGGGTAGGGTGGTAGTTAGGCTTCTCCATCCCATTTATAAAGAAATTGGGTTTCTTTGACTCTTTTGTGCTATATGACCATGTATATTAACTTCGCCTAGTTAAAACTGTTATTCTATGTAGGCAGACCGTCCACCCGACAAGGATCGAATAGGTTATCTGGACAATATCTCAACAAACATAAGCCAATTTAGTACTTATTTAACGCTTTTTTTCTTGTGTAACAGCCGCTGCTGAGTTTCTTAATAATCGTTTTGTACAAGAAAACATTAGATTTGGGAGTTTCCTTTTCGCCATATGTAAAATGACTGGGATAGAATTTAGTGGTATGTTAGGTGAGGCCAAGTGGAAGTACATTTTTTTTTTGATAATTGATGAAAGTATATACAGATGAAAAATACAACAACCAATGTTTTAATAGAGCGCTAAAATCATTGGAGCAAAACAGCAGAGTAAAAGCGAAACAAGTGGGATTTGCCAAATGAGCTGCCATGTTTTGAGCAAGGTTTACGATGTCGATGTCGCCAGGTGACTTCGGCGACGTGTCAGTGACATGATGAAAACAAGGGGAAATGTGGGGAAACCATGGGTTTTTGATGGATTTTTGGCCCCAAACTTTAAATATATCTAATTAAGGCCTAAATGCATCCAAATACATCAAAAAATGCAAAAAAAATGCCTACACATTAACAGTTATTATATGAGGGGGGTTAGCTTACATGTTGTCGAGTCTGTAAGCTGTAAAATACATGCTATATGTAATTTAATCAAATTGAAAGTTAATGTAATTCAAACTGACAGATAAATAACAGTAGGAATCAAGTGTCATGTAATTCAAACTAAAAGAATGCAAGTCAAACTAAAAGATAACTCAATAATAAGTTGGAGATTCCATAAATGATCAAATATAATGTGAATGTATAAGTCAACAAAAAAAATACATTAAAATAGAAATCAAAGAATATATCTGCTCACTTATATCCAAAGTGAATGGCGAGCCAACTCATCAGCATCATCTTCGTCTCTCCGCTGTCTCCCACCATAATATGACTACTCCACGTAGTTGCAATACTGAGTCCAGGACATCATCCGATGATATCACTCCGTGTACTGGGAGACATCTCTGGTAATTCTCAAGACTCGTATGCCCCAATATTCCCATAAGGGGGTATTGGGGGTAATAGGTCGTCGCGGTAGTGACTGTGACAGTACCTGGAAGAATAGGAGAGCATCCATACGAATCATCCTCATATCTAGTAGCAGCGTATAGGGTACCTGGAAATATACCATACCTCCCTCCTCCTCCAACATAAGGCACAGTGTCATAGCCTCAATATTCGTAAGATCCAGACTCCCCTGATTCCTGGCTCTGATAAGATAGTGCTGGGTGATGTCACTCATATCCTCCAACCCTCCATACCCTCAATATCCGTCATAGCCTCCATATCCGCCGTATGATGCTGATGAGGAAGATCCCTGCTGCCCATACCCCACATCCAAGCTCCCAAAGCTATGAGAGATGGATGCCTCATCCTGTGCTCCCAAATGTTTCTTCCCCCCTTGCTCCCTTTGCTCCCCTTACTCCCCTTACGCCCTGTACCCCGGCGCTGAGATTGAGAAGAATGGCTGGCTCCACCACGTGGAGGTGGTGCACCATGATCTATATCTTGTGTGGTGTAATCATAGCTCGCCTCTCCTGTGAAAGGAGATATCCCAATTTGAACACCACTACCACCTCCTCCCCCTCCTGTGCCACCGTTGCCACCACCACCATCATCATCCTCTCCACCATCATCACCAGCAGTACCCAGATCCCAACCACCTCCACTAACATTCCCACTACTAGAACGTGTCGGTGACGGGGTGATGCGCATGGCCCTATCTAATGAGTCTCTCCTAATCTCTCCCACCTCTGTCTCCATAACCCGATCCACATCAACCCTCAACTCTGTAGCAACTCTGGCTATCTCTTCATTAGGGCGCTCATCGGCCTCGTCTAACTCAGAAGTCCTAACCCACTTATAAAGTGGGTCATTATCATCAGTCGTCTTTACTAGGAAGTCAACCGGGTCAATCGGTAAAGGGCTTGAACTGTCATCCTCCAATGTTTTCATCTTCAAACGCATGTTATTGTGGCAGAAAACCAACTCCTGCAACTTCTTATACGCCAATCTGTTGCGTTGTTTCGTATGGATAGGGCAAAAACACTCCAATTTCGCTCACAAGCTGAGGATGATGCAGTCTGGGCCGCGATCTGGATAGCTAAAGATCGAAGTGCAGGGGCGCTGGTCTCGTATATGTGCCACCACTCACCTGTTCATTAAATCTAGAAATTAAAAATCTATCTAATAAAAAAGATTTCTTGTAATTTTAACTAGAAACTGAACTAAAACTTACATGGCATCTTCTTCCTAGAAGCAATGGCGGCTTCTGATCCAAATGACCCAATATAGTCTATAAACATAATCAACTAAAATATGTAATACATTAGTAATTAGAATTTAGAACCGCACTTAAGGTAATAATTAAAATAACAAAGTTCAAGTGTCTAGGGAAAATTTCATTGCCAAATAACCCTTTCTTCTTATACTTGGGTTCCAGCTTTGCATACACATCATGTACGTCTTCCAATAATTCCGCATTCGTTCCAAGTTTACGACTGTACTGATATTTGGAGTTCAACCAATACGCTGTTGAATAAGAGAGCTATAGTCAATTATCCATGATTTATCTATTAAAAAAGCATCAAACAC
>JAUPMG010009231.1:0-15737 GCA_031762675.1 Pachysandra terminalis | reverse complement strand
TTCGACACCCTCAAAATAGCCCTATCCTACAAGGATTCGTCCTATTGCGAGTGGTTAATTATTATTGACACACCAGGAGGTCTATGTAATTTAGGCATAAATCAAGGGAAGTCTCTATAATTTATCCTAAAAATTATGAACCAAATATAATCCAATTGCAATTGCAAGTAAAAGTAACTATTTTTTTCTACAAGGTTTCTTATTTTGATTTTATATGGTCAGCTCAACAACTTTTCTAAAGAAAACTATGATTTTTTTTTTATAAACAACTTCGTAATGTTTTAAATAATTATGAAAATAGAACCAAGCAAGGGTAAATTACATATACACATTATGTATTGAAATACACATTTCTCATAAAATAAAAGTTGAAAATTATATTCATAGAACTAAGAAAATATTTTTTTAATTTTTTGATAGACAAAAAAAATTAATTTTATAAATTCACGTGCATTATTTCTTATGCTTATATACTTGGACTTTTGTTCATTGGAAGGTGCTTGCAATTTTAAGTTAGTATCCCAACTCTATAAGTATCATTTTGATTACTATTGATATGAGAATTTTTATGTCATTTCTCTTGCAAACTTAACTTTGTTAGTGTATTGAGAAAATGCAACTTATGTGGAGATAGAAAACATTTTTTTTACCCTTTTACCCTTTATTTCTTATGCTTCATAGATTCACAAGCAGATGGTGGTGTTATTAAATGTATTTTGTGCATGTTGTGATAAATATCATGATTATTAGGTGTGATGAATGTGAACAAGTAGAAAAAATAATAATCAAAAGATTTAACCAAATCAAAACATGAGATATGCACACTTTTTCCTTTTTTTTACAAACTTTAGTTACTATTGATTATTAACGTAGAATCATCATAATATGCACACGTGTAAGACTATTTGGCCTCTTTAAAACTTGAAATTTTTAATTAAAAATATTAACACCATTCTCTTTATTAAATTATTTCAAAATCTAACATCATTCATTGGATAGCTAATAATAAACTAATTCTAAAAAATATAGGTTTATCACGTGCAACGCACGTGCATTATTACTAGTATTTTTAAAATAACCTATACTTTTCTTTTGAATTGGCCAAATATAACTGTTTACACTCACAATGACTAAATGACCTTGTTTTACACCTATCTCTTAAGTGGTCAAATTATTCATTTATTTATATTTTTTTTACACCAATATTATAAAGTAATCAAAATACCCTTATTTTGCACTTAATTCTCACCAATATATATATATATATTGCACTTAATTTTCAAAATAAACAAAATGCCTTTACTTTTATACTCATCTTTTAAAATAATCAAATTACCCTTATTTTATGACTCATGCTTTAGGAAAAGGCTCATACCATGATGACCAAAACTCATTTGATCAAACATATATGGACAAAAGTTCAAATTTGATATGATCTAGCCCCAACAATTGATCAACTAGAAAGTCCATTAAAATAAGCTCACTCCATATTATTCTCTCATTTTTAATATCTCTTATATGAACAAAAAAGGTGATGATGATGATGATTCTGATCGACTTGCTCCCACATATTGGAATTTTTCAAAGCCCTAGAGGGTAAGGGGAAGAGTTTGATGGTTGGACTATCTTGAGTAATAAGATCCATATCGATATGTCGATACATCATAACATTGCAGACTTCGAATCGAATATGATTTAATTCCAACCCATTGAAAATCCTACTAATGCCCGCATTTTTCGTGCGTGTAGCGGAAGGTAATAAACTTAGGGTAGGGGTGTCTAACGTGTCATGTTTGGTGGGCGTGTGTCATTTTATGTTTAATTTCGAGGTCTTTAGACCTGACACGATGTGAGGCACGATTATTTTCGTGTCGGATCAGACTGGGTCTGTGCTTTTGCATACAATATGACCAAAACCCAATTGTCTCCGTACCCAATTGTGCCTGCGTCGTACCGTGCCGTGAGCTATGAACCCAGGATCGGGTACGACACTATAAGCTTATTGTGCCGCGCATGGATACGGACCAAATTGCTTGCAACTGGATCGGCACCAGTTATACATTCCTATCTAGGGGTGTACAATGGACCGGGCCGCTCCAACACGATTGAGCTGTGCCCAAGCACTACATGGCACGACCTAAGTCACTAGAACGTCGAACGAGTGTGGGAACGAGAGTGGGAGCGAAAGCATGAGAGCACCAAACTTGAAAACAACTTATAGTCTACAATTTATAGTTCATGTATAAAAGTATTTCAATTTCCATTCTTACGCTCAAACATGTAGACAACAAAATAAAGTAATACCAAAAATATCTCAATTTAATTTAATTTTAGTATAAAACAATTCTATTTTTTTTTTCATAAAAAAATCCTAACAAATTACAAGCAAACCCTTTTATTTTTACAGTTTTGCTCTAATCCGCACTATTTTTATATTCTTCATAAAAAAACCCTCAAAAATTATAAGAAAACCCCATTATTTTTACAATTTTACTTCAATCTCATATAAAAAGTCAAATTCGCGAATAGGGGACGTTTCGCACTTAGAACGCTGATTCACGTTCTGAGCGCCAAAACACCCCCTTGTCACATGGATTGTGTGACATAGGGCACGACCCAACCATACTCCGTGCCTGTGTACTAAACCATTACTTATATTGGCCCGACCCAACCTTTGGGCTTAAAGATGTAAGCCAGAGCCCGATGTAATTAAAATGCATCAAGCTTGAACCCGGTTCAGCCATACCCTTCATATTCAAATACTTTACTTTTAAAAAAAAAAAAACTATAAATTATAAGGATTTTTCATAAATACCTATAAAAAAGCTAAAATTTTTGAGATTTATAACATATTAATCTATAAAATAATATAATTATATAATGAAAGTAAGAAATTTGCATTGATAATATAATATTTATATATGTGCAATATAGAAAAATAATAATTACATGTAATGGATAGGTTGGGTCAGACCAGGTCTAGCCAATCTAACATAAACCCAAACTTGGCACGAAAAATCAATCGGATCTTAAATTCCAGCTCAGTCATAAAAGCCACTTACACTGTTCGCGCCTGTTCAATCATAGGGCCGGACTGATCAGGCCGGGCGGGTCACCCGGCATGCTGCTCATCCTTCTAGCCATTAATGTAGGCCCAGTACGAGTTCGGCTAACAATAAACACGTGAATCTCACTACTCTAAACTAATGCTCACGAAATACGACAACAGGGTCAGGGTCGCACCATTCTCAACACTCAAAGGACCTCCTGAAGCTCCGCACACGGCGGCGATACGAACGACGATGAAATCTCAAATACCCATATTTATTTCTCAACGATTCTTTACATCCTAAAATGCCCCTTTTTCTTCTAGAAAATGTCAAGAGACTAACACTAACCCGGCACCTTAAACGACCAAAATTAAATACTCTTCAGCTTAAGGGTAGATCGGTCTTTTACCATCCTATCAGTGATATCGCTCCGAGTCGTCGAGCTTTTTAAGCTCACGAAACTTCACCGTCCAAAAGCACGTCGAATGACCATAAAGTCCTTCATAACATCATTTATTACAAACCAATTCAACTATTTATTACGCAATTTTGTGAAAAAGCGTGTGCATTTATGAGAATGGGTCTTGGATTAGTTACCTATTTATAGCTTCCAATCTTCCATGGGCTGTCCTGTCTGAGTCAGATGGTTATCTAATCGAACCGCCCAAAACCCAGACGTTTGATGACTGAGGATTGACAGAAAACAAAGGGAAGAAAAGGGAATTAAAGTTATTTCAGTCCTCAGCTGTCAGATTGTTCTGTTTCAGATTCTTCAAACGCTGAATTTCGCCATTTTCTTGATCTGTAAGTTCGTTCTTTTTTGAATTTCTCTTTTTCAAATGTGATTAATTTCGTATTCTCATTTCTCCATAATCATTTCGATTGTCTCCTTTGATTTAATAAATTCGGTTATAGAAATCTTTCCAACTCACCTGAAGACGATCAGAATTTTAATTAGTTCTCCCTTTATCGTAATTATTGGGATTTGGGTTCTGTTTTCTGATCCTGATCATCGTTGGTTGGTTCAATATGGTTATTTCGTTGCTCATTTCTTTCGATTCTTTTGCATGTTTTGTTGAATTTTGAATTTTGCGTCCCGTGCAGATATCAAGGAAGAAGGTTGATTATAATCTGTAAAGAACTAGAGAAAATGAATTTTCTTTCTGTACTTTCAGTGTTTGAAGAGATTAATTTATGTTAATCTGTGGGATTGCTTGATTGGAGATAAAAGATTGAAATTAGGGATTTATTTAGGGCTGTAAACGATCTTTTTTTAAAGAAGTTAATTGGTTTTTGGAGAAGATGAATGTTTTTTGTACAGTCGAGAGCTTGATTTCACAGGCTGTTTACTCTGTTGATTGATTGGAGATAAAAGATTGGAATTAAGGATTTTTATTTAGGGCTGTAAACAATCTTTTTTTAAAGAATTTAGTTACTATTTGGAGAAAATGAATGTGGTTGGTAGAGTCGGGAGCTTGATTTCACAGGGTGTTTACTCTGTTGCTACCCCTTTTCATCCCTTCGGTGGGGCTGTTGATATTATTGTTGTTGAGCAGCAGGATGGGACCTACCGTAGCACACCATGGTATGTGCGGTTCGGTAAATTTCAAGGTGTCCTCAAAGGAGCTGAAAAGATTGTCAAGATATCTGTTAATGGAGTTGAATCTGGTTTCCATATGTATCTGGATAATTCAGGAGAAGCGTATTTCGTAAGAGAGGTTGTTTCTGGTAAAGATGGTGAGACCAATGAGGTGATTCAGAACTCTGACACTTCAAAAGTTACACGCGAGGACAGTAAATTAGATGTTATCATCGACGGTGAGTGCGGTGATAGTAACGGTAGTCCTCTTCAACATGAGAGCGGCAATTGTGAGGAGGTTCAGTGCTCAGATGAATATGCTCCTTTACGTACAGATCAAATTGAGTTTCAAGACGAGCAATCCTCTCAAGAGGAGTCTGAATCATCTGGGTACGAAGCTTATCGTTATGACAGCTTGGATCACGTTGAGGATGTGGTGGAATCTCAGGGTTCAGATACAGAAGTGATCTTGGTGAGTGTGGATGGTCATGTACTGACTGCACCTATCTCTTCAGCTGAACAAAATACGGATTATGTGCAGCTAAGGACCCCACAGTTTCATTTGGGTCCAGGTGAAGGAGCTGATTTTAATGGAAGCCATGAGGAATTTGAAACGGGTGTAGATGATTGGGCTGCTAATTGTTTAAGTGACATAGATACGTCTTCAAATACTGGTGCATCTGAAGGTGTTCTTCCCGTATGTAATGATAATAATTCTTCTGTGATCGTGTCAGAAGTTTGTGCAGATAACATAGAACTTGTTGCACAAACTCAAGAGACTCATAAAATCAAGAAAATGGAAAGTGATCTTGCCATGTATGGGAATTCAGATGATGCTGCCAATAGTATGAGCAGGACTGAGATTTTCAAGAGTTGCTTGGAATTATCAGAATTAACTGTACGTGTTGATCATGAAGATGTGCAAGATAAACGCCCTCCATGCATGGAATCGGAGTTCAAAGTAGATACTGAAAGTTCTCAAGAGCATTATCCTTGCAGTCTTCCAGTTGGAGAGGAAACTGAAGCTGGGAATGAACTTCAATGCACAAGTAGTACAGCATTACCTCTCCCTGATTGTGTCTCTTCGTGCAACAATATGTCTCCATCTTTAAGCATTGAGATTGAAGCCACAGAGAACAATGCATTGATGCCAGATAATTCAGATAGTATCTCTGTCCATTCTGTAAATAATGATCCGGGTTGGAAGGATGAACAATTTGTTGTGACACCAGAAGCTGAAGGGGTACAAAGTAGTCCAGGAAGACCTACTGAAGAAGATTGCAATAAAAGTGAGAAGGTGGAACCTCAGCTGGTCAGCTCTTGTGAAGGTAGACAATCTGATGCAGGCACAGGATTTGAGATTTCTCTTTGTGGGAATTTACTTTGTGCTGGTATGGGGTTGGGTCCTGCTGCTGAAGCCTTTGATGCACACCGCATATCTAAGGAGGAGTTTGAAGCTTCAGCATCATTGATTACCAAGAATGAAAGCCTAATTGTCAGATATAAAGAGAGTTATTTGCCGTGGGATAAAGCTGCTCCTATCACTCTTGGAGCAGCCGCATTTGGTTTAGATTTACCTGTTGAGCCAAAAGATGTAATTCTTGTGGAACAGGATAAGATAACAAAGCCCAGGGAAGACACTCAAGAAGTCACTTCTACCCCCTCTGGCCGTAGATGGAGGCTTTGGCCAATTCCATTTAGGAGGGTTAAAACTCTTCAGCACACCAGCAGTAACTCTTCAAATGAGGAGGTCTTTGTTGATTCCGAATCTGGCTCACATAATCCACATGTGGAACCCACCACAACATCCAATGGCGGGAGTGAATCTCCTCACAAGCAACTAATAAGGACAAATGTTCCCACTACTGAGCAGATTGCATCCTTGGATCTGAAAGAAGGACAAAACATGATAGCCTTCAGTTTCTCTACCAGGGTTCTAGGAAAACAACAGGTATGTTGTAGACATTTAAGATGATTATCAGTCAACCTGGTATACCTATTCTTTTCAAATGCTAAATAGTTGTTTTTTTTGATAGGTTGATGCCCATATTTACTTGTGGAAGTGGAATACGCGAATTGTTATTTCAGATGTTGATGGGACCATTACTAAGTAAGACCTCTGAGATCCTTATATATGTCAGTCTAGTAAGTAGCTAGTAACCATAACTTGCTTAAATAATTGAAAATGAAAATGCTGTTGTATATCTGTATTTTTATAATTTTGTTTTTATTTTTCCCCATCACCAGGCAGACATAAGTTTGGTAGTTGATTCGTAGTCTGTCAGCTAGCAGATAAAGTTACCCATTAGCTGAATGAATCTATTGTGCGTTTAATTTTAGGCTCTAGACAGACAAGCCATGGCAAGGAAATTCTTAGACAGCTCATATACAATTCACCACTAGATTAACTAAAAGTAGGTAATTGCTTGATGAAACTTAAATCAGAACTGAGACATGGATGGGAGATGTTGGGCAGACTGAAAATCATATATAGAATTATTTTGTTGGGGATCATGAATACTGCTTGAGTAAGACGTGTAAACATGGAAACACATCCAGTAGGAAAGTCTTCTGATTAAAGGTTTTGCTATCAAGAGCATTCCTTCCTTTATTCATGAAAGAGCACCACGATTTGTATATTGTTATTATCTATAATCTGCAGTAAGTGAATCGTGTTTAAAGGTATTGACCGAGACGGATACGTACCAGTCAGTATGTATTGGAATCAGCCTGAACTGGTCCGATGTCTGGCTGCGATAGTGACAAATTGAAAAACTTGAAAGCTCGCTATACCTGCCATACCGATGCCTATCAGTCTGGACCAGCCAATCCGACGCAGTTAAGACTTGGTACAGACTGGCTGTCTCGTTAAAAAGCAAAAGAACATAAACAAAAAAATAAAAAAGCAAGAGCCTTAACCTAACCTGTCAATAGAGGGAGGGAGGGGCATACGTATTACGCTTGTTCATCTTCTTCTTTCCTCTCTCCCGTTTCCTCTTTCTTCTTTTTCTTCTTAGAGAGGGAGGGGCATACTTATTAGGCTCGTTCATCATCTTCTTTCCCCTGTACCATTTTCTCTTTCTTCTTAGGGAGGGGCATACCTATTAGGCTTGTTCATCTTCTTAATTTTCTCTCCCATTTCTTCCTCCTTTTTCTTCTTCTTATCTGCAACAGCAATGACTAAAGAGATCCAACTGCACCAAATTCAGACATGTCTGGCACAATGGTACAATAAACCATGAGGTGAATGGGTGTTGATCGTGATTCTTTCTTTGGTTTAGGTTGTTGACAACATAAAATATATAGACCTGACGACTATGAGAACAATACCCCGCGTCATATGATCTTTCTTGTCTGTAACCAAGTCTTTCCCTGTTTGCATATTCTTCAAGCAAGTTTTATTGTAAACTGTTTTATGTTAATTGCCTTTACCATTTGTGCAGTAATTCTTTCCTTTCTCTATTGTTTGTTTTCAGCCTTGGTGAAAAGCTCAGAGTGTCCTGCAGTCCAAGTTTCACTATTGACCTTCCACATCTTTCTTATATTCTCTAATTTGGATATAGTATTACCATCCCAAGAAGTTGAAGAAATCACCGACGTACCTATATAACCTTTAAATGGCTTTGTACACTCCATGAAAGCCTATATTTATGTTAAGCTTCAAGAGCCCTATTGTCACTTGATTATCAGGTAGACTCACTATCTCTTGACT
Source organism: Pachysandra terminalis (assembly GCA_031762675.1). NCBI lineage: Eukaryota > Viridiplantae > Streptophyta > Magnoliopsida > Buxales > Buxaceae > Pachysandra > Pachysandra terminalis. The sequence goes on along the minus strand of JAUPMG010009231.1, from coordinate 7,396 downwards.
CCTCCAAACTTGAAATTACATCACATTGTTGATTCTAGAGTCTGAATCCTTGAATCTTATGGCTGCTTCCTTCTGCGTCTTTTAATTTCTTCAATGTTCCCACATCAGAATGTCTTTGTTGTTTTCTTCTTCGAAGCATTTTTGCTCCGTAGTTTTAACAAGAACAAACACTTGCAGTAGTCATTGAAGACAAAAGTATGAAGTCAATTTGCGCTATTGTTATATAGTGAGTAGAGTAGATGGAAATTCAGTTGATAAAAAAAATTGTGAAAATTTGGTTCAAGCCCATATATTTATTATGAGGTGGCAAGGGAATCTGATGTCCTTCCTAGACCTTATGGAGTCTAATACCTTGGGTTTGGAATTCTAGAATCAGTTACCCAAAGCAAGATAGTCTTTCAAGGAGCGAGGATGAATTCCTTAGTGACCTCTTCTACTAACAAATTTGTGGGGGATTTGGGAGCTGAGAAACAGAAGTACCTTTTGGTGACAAATCCGCTTGAAAGTGTAGGATCGTTGGTGAAATCAAAATGATGCTGGTTCAGTAGACTCTTGATATCGTAAGGGATTGAAGGATAATGTCTCGACATCTGAAGTGGGGATAATTAAGATGATTTTTGATGGGTAATCCAGGCATGTCAGGGATAGGTGTGTTCAGAGATCACATGGTTAACATTGTACATGCATTTTCTAGGCCTTTAGGGGAAGGGAATGGAATAAAAGTCGAGATCCATGCTTTAGTAACTGGATTGTGAGAGGCTAGGTCCATGGGTTTTGAAACCTGGTGGTAGAGGGTGATTCTCTAGTTGTTATTTCGTGGTTGATGGAGAGATTTGCTTCTTCGTGACACTAGTATTATCTAGTTTGTTTGGTTAGTGCTTTTGCGGATGGGTTGAACATCTTGTTCTCCCATGTGTCTGGCTTGGCCAATGGGGTGGCAGACAGACTTGCTAGGGTTGGTGTGAATAGAGATTCCCTTTTTCATGAACTCCTTAGTGTGGATATGCTCAGAGTAGTTTTTCCTTTCTTTTGTTGTATACTTGTGTGGGCTTCTCTTTTGGAGCCTTTCTTTCGTGACTCTAGTATTATCTAGTTTGTATGGTTGGTGCTTTTGCAGATGGGTTGAACATCTTGTTCTCCCATGTGTTCGGCTCAGCTAATGGGGTGGCAGACAGACTTACTAGGACTGGTGTGAATAGAGATTCCCTTTTTCATGGACTCCTTAGTGTGGATATGCTCATAGAGTAGTTTTTCCTTTCTTTTGTTGTATACTTGTGTGGGCTTCTCTTTTGGAGCCTTTTTTGTACATTCTCCTCCTTTTTGAGACCTGATGGAGGAGGGTGATTCTTTGGTCGTTATTTCGTGGTTGATGGAGAGGTGTGCTCCTTCGTGGCGCTGGTATTATCTTGTTCGTTTGGTTAGTGCTTTTGCGGATGGATTGAACATCTTGATCTCCCATGTGTCTGAATCAGCCAATGGGGTGGTGGACAAATTTGCTAGGGTTGCTGTGAATAGATATTCCCTTTTTCGTGGACTCCCTAGTGAGGATATGCTCATAGAGTAGTTTTCTTTTCTTTTGTTGTATTTTCATGTGGGATTCCTTTCCTTTGGAGCCTTTTTTGTACATTCTCTTTTGGAGCCTTACCCAACAACAACTCCGCCAATGTTGTTGTGTATTGCTATATCTTTTGGGCATTGCCTGTCCCAAGCCTGTGTAAAGGAGGAGGGTTGTGTCAGGTTGGCAGCCGATGTAAAACTTTTACTAAACCTCTTAGACATGATTGACGACCCCAACTAGTTGGGATAAGGCATATGATGATGATGATTCTTAGATAAGGGCCAAACATTATTGTATATTGTCATAAAGTTAATACTTGAGATCCTTACTATTAAAGAAGAAACAAACTATTTGTGGAAAGGGAATGGGGTTAAAAAAGGTTCGACTGGTGAATTTGAAGATGGCGTGTAGAGATTAGAAGCATAGTGATCTTAACTTGGGGAATACTTTATCCTAGAATTTTTCCCTGTTCGGAAATCAGCTATGGAGGTTCTATGTAGAGTCAGATAATCTTTGGCATATATAAAAATATGAAATACATCATAATCGATAAGATTTTAATGATCAAGTTAAAGTGATCGGAGCTAGACTATGAGAAATATATTATAGTGTTTTTTCCCTTGTTTGACCAGTTGACTCGTCTAGTTCTTGGTTATGAATATCAAATCCTCTTTTAGAAAGACATTTGGTTAGGAGATACTACTTTATCATCCAAATTTTCACACCTTCTTCATTTTTATCAAACATGGATGCTTTTGTATCAGATACTTTCTTTTGATCTTCTAATGATCTGGCTTGCAACATGTATTTTTGATAGGATTCAAGTCCAGCCAACCTAACTGAGTGTTCCTCTTTGCTTTGGTTCCTAAAGAAGGTCTTCATTGATCCAAGTGAGCCTAGTTATAAGATCTGAATCATTGTTCCTAGGGGCAATTTTTCTATCAAATCTTTATTCACAATCATTCAAAAAATATTATTAGGCCTCTTGACCCATTCCCTTCAAACTAGATTTGGAAACTTATTGTTCCCTATAGGTCTAGGATCAAGGCTCTTGTATGGATCATTGACCATGTTTCACAGTAATATTAATGCGAATGATGCTCACTAGAAACAATAAAAATGTTCAGCTTTGTTTCCTAAGATTGTTACAAAGCAAAGGGAGTATGTGATTCACCTATAAGAGAGAATAAAAAGTCATCTGCTCATCCAACTATGATATCGCGGGGTCACTTTGTGCAGCTTTTGGAGTTATCGTGGTCATGCAGTTTCCATTAACTTGTTGTTGGTTTAGTTGAAATAGTTGGTTCTTGGCATTAGAAATTGATTTCTTTATAAATGTATGTGTTGTGCTTTCTTGATATAGCAGGAAGGGTTCCCACCTTGCAACCTTACCTTAATGCCAACATATGTATGTTCTCCACCTTTCCCACTGCAAATACCTTACTTTTGCTCAAATTAATCTTCAACCCCGACACTGCTTCTAAGCAGACCAAAATAACTTCAATAATTCTCGATTGAGTGTGGGATGCAGCACAAAAAATGAGTGTCATCAGCAAAATGGAGATGCGAACCAGGTCCTCTATCAATTGGCACAAATCCTTCCAAAAGGTCGTTCTTGGATGCCCTCTGGATCATCCTAATCAACACTTCCATCACCAAAATGAATAGGAAAGGAGATAAAGGATTTCCCTGTTTAAGCCCGCAAGAAATTTTGAAGAAACCTAATGAAACTCCATTCACTAACACTGAATGGACACAGTAGATAAACACGTTACGATGTTGCAGTGGTTGACGAAACTTTTTTCCATTAAAAGTAGGGGCATCTGATGAAGTGGTGTACATGCTATTCGTTGGAGTGTCATGTAGTATTTCAGAATAGAGGAATATGAGTCTTTGAATGAAAAGCTTTTAATAATTATGTTGCCATGAATAAGATTGGAATCACGTTTTTCATTGGGTTAGTGCTTCTAAGGGCTTTAAACATCCTAACTTCCTTAAGAGGTTGGAAACCTTTACCCTTTGCTGCATTCTGATGCGATTAAAGTTGTGTGTTGCCCTCCAAAGATAAATGACACGAAGTTGCATTTTGATGTTTTTATGACCATAATATGAAAGTTTATGCACTTCGTCAAGACCGTTTGCCACGTGCAACTCTAGCTAACTAAAAGTTTTTACCTTTCCTTCATAGCCTTTAATAAATAGGATAAATCTTGATAATGTAATGGATATAGGGAATTCAAGCAACACTATAAATTGAGCAAATGAGACTCAAATGTAATTGGTGCCTTTTCCACATGATCAAAAAATGTTGGACATTAGCTCTTTATTAAACATCTCTTGTTTTGTTCAGAGGATGCAAACTTGCTTTAAAATTTCAATGTTGAGCAAACTTTCGCACCTTTAGAATAGAAAATTTTCAAAGAAATCTTGCTTCACAATATTTCCCATACAAAATGTGCCCCCCCCAAAAAAAAAAAAAATCAAGAGAAATATTGATGTGTGTGAAATTTTGGTGCCTTTCACAAAGGGAAATTTCGATATTTTATGAAAATTTAAAGTTATGGATGAAAATGCTTTGGTGAAGTGGGCTTCCATTGATTCCAATGCGAGTCATAGTCCCTTCTACTCATCTAGTTCTTAAATTTCATTTTCAGTGGAAATTTGCTTCTTTGAAAAGGGATGTTTTGGGAAAAAATTTAGACAGTTGAAGAAAGTGCAATTCAAATAAGGCCAAAACTCATGCCTTCCTTCAAGGCTTAAAAATATGAAGGATTTAAATTTTGGAAGGTTATAGTAGCATTTCATTTGTTTCATTATGTGAGCATGTGGAAGCGAAAAAGGGAAGAGTGGGGTTTGTTGTAGTTGGCAAATCTTTTCGTTCCCCTACTTAATTTTGTTGTGAGGGACGATCGATGTAGTATGGATATGGAGTTGTTATCTTATTATATTTCTTTCTGTTAGTCTTTTTTTTTAACTGCTTTTGTGTTCTTTTTTTCCTATTAAATTTTCTTTTACTTTTTAAAGATAAATATCTTTGATAGAAGAGATGTCTTTTTAGACATGTAGAATGCTTTTTAATGTATTTTACAGACGCTGTACACAACCCCCCTGGTATAATAGTTCCGTAGCTCATTGATTCGGGTGATGCTTATTCATTTCTCTTACTAATGGCTTGGGGGTTATAAGTTGTAATTGATACAGTGGAAGCTTTTCCTGTGTTTTTTCGATGCATACGGACCCACACAGAAGGCCTGAATTGCAGTTTTGTATATGATTCTTTCTCAAACCCCAAGAGTTAAACACCAGGAAACTGTTATTGCTGGTAATCTATAGTTGCCTTATCATTACCGGTGATATCATTCAATATGTATACACGTACAAGCACACGTTGTATGAGCCACTTTTTTTGGTAGTATGTACGTGCACCACTCTTTGCACATTTATGGGTGGATGTGAGTGCATATACATGCTCATGTGCATGGTTTTATTTGTGATTGATCTTCCTATGATGACAATATCTGCCAATGTTGAGATTGTAGTAGAAAGTGTTGTACACTACTGAAAACAAAAATTAAAAATAAAAAATCCTTTGTTAACATAATTAACCATCCCTGTAATCAATAACTTATCAAATAGAAAAGGTGCCTTACTGCAGACATTTTGATTTTTGGGCATCATATGAGCATTCTTAATTATACCTGGAATGGATTACTGCCGAAACTTGCGATTTCATATTAGTGCCTCCCATTCTACTGTATATAGATAATGATTTGGGCATGGATTGCATATTATTCAGGTCAGACGTCCTAGGCCAATTCATGCCTTTAGTTGGGAAAGATTGGACTCAGTCTGGGGTTGCACGACTGTTCTCTGCAATTAAGGTATGTTCTTTGTGTTTAATGTTTCTAGGACTCATTGAAGATGTTTATGATTCTTTGTATGTAATCATTTCACATTCGAGAATTTTAGTGTCTGGAGCCACCCATTGAGCATTTGATTCCCACTGTTCGCCTGCGTTGCGCGTTGCTTAAGGCTTTTTTATTGCTTTTTGAATTAATTAAATGCTTTTATTTAAGTGGAAATGGAAAAAAAAAACATTGATTAGGCAATGCCAAAGGCAGCCTTAAGCACTATCCATTGGTTGGGAAGCATGCTTCCTAATTTCTAATTTCACATTCTTTTCTTAATCTTTAACGCTGTTGTGAGTAGACCCGCCTTTGTAGTGCGTCCCTTGTGCACATGTCCAGTTTTGAAGTGCACTGAGACTCACAGTTAGTCTCTCGGTTATTCTGATTTTTTAGGTTGGACAACTCTAAAGAGAGGATGATCCATAATTTTAGATTTGAAAGTTCATATCTCAAACATATTGCCCCCTGATGAAAAGATTAAGATTATACAAAACATGGAAAAATGGTAGCTCACGAATTACCTAACCGAATTTCATGTGTTTTGTCGATAATTCGAACCAGTGACACTGAATGAGGGTTTTTTATATTCAGTCTTCCCGTTCTCCCATTATGTTCTAGTCTAGGTTCTAAATGCGATTTCGCCAGACATTTCGCCAGGTTGGAGAAATTGGATTTTTGATTAGTTTTTTTTTTCGTTTTTTAAGGGTTTAAATGAGGGCTGAGGTTGAAATATACCTAGCAACCCTAAAATATGCAAAAGAAAATGCATACTTATACATTTAGCAATTTATACAACAAAAATGAAAATTAAAATAAAAAGGTCTAAATGTCAAATAACTCCATAAATGATATCCCAAAGCCAAAATATCACATAACAATTCACAAACAACAATCACAATGATACAAATCATACAATAAGTTAATAACATAACAAGTAGTCATTAGTCAGGTACAACCCAAAGTCTGAATGCGAAACATCCAACACCAATAACCATCATCAAGTCACAAGACACACAAGTTACACAACTCACAACTCAAATTCAACTTAAGTACTGAACATAATGGCAATATTGTTGCCAACTTATGGTATGATGATACCAGTCCGTATATTCTTTGACATATCTCTCATGTTCCTCTGAACTGATATTCACCAACATCCCCATGGGTGGATACTGAGGATAGTAGGTGAATGAGATGGTGATATGTCAAGAAAAGTGTTTAAAATCACAAAAGAATGGAAGGATCAGAAGAACTGAGGGGTTTGCAACCCTTATGTTTTCAAATTTTTGGGAAGGGAGAATTCATTTACATTCCACGAGCAAAAATAATAAATAAATAAAAAATCAACATTTCGCCAATATTTCGCTGAGATGGTGTAAATGGGGGAATTTAGCGAATTACACGATAATTTCGTACCACCAACTTGAATTTTGGCGAAATTTCAAACCATGGTTCTAGTGGAATGCATGTTTTACAGCACCTTGACAAGTGAAACTTGTTATATTGGTTTTTATATTTCCTTCGCCAATATCCTTAGGCTCCATTTGGATACCAAGAATATGCGAGAAAGTTATGTGAGAAAGTAATATGTATGAAATCAATGTGAAAGAAAGTGAAAATAACTTTCCTCAAGCCATTTGGATGTTGCAAGAAAATTGCATGATTATTAATGAAAATCATGTAATTGTGTGTTTGGTTAGCAAGAAATCTGAAGAATGTTGGACATAATTTACAATTTTGTCCTTATATCATAAGCCATATTTATGTTATGTCAAGACTTCGGTTTGGTTGGGTTGGGTTTCTAGATTTTGGGCTCGATTTTGGTTTTGAAATTATAAAATCAAATTTAGATTGGTTTGATTTTGGGTTGAAACCTCGGTTAAACCGAACCAAATCGAAAACCAATCTATACTCTAGTGTATATAATCTA
>JAUPMG010009201.1:0-29684 GCA_031762675.1 Pachysandra terminalis | reverse complement strand
TATATATAAAAGAGAATTACTAATGGTCTAACACTTCCTAACTTATTGTGGCCTATGTTGAGAACAGAATATTGAGATGGTTTCCAAGTGCACTTGCTCCAGACCATTCAAGTTGATAATACAGAACAATATAATTATTTTATGACATCATTCAAGAACCTTACTAGACTGGTCATAACCCATAGATTAGACTTTGGGTATTGTTATTAATATTTTTTTTTTTTTTTTTTTTGGTAATGGGGTATTGTTATTAAGACAATGTAGACTTGTAGAGAATTGTTATTAATGGCTCTTTTTACTGTTTGAAAGAATTATAATTCTTTTTTTTTCCTCCCTAGTTTTGGCATTATATAAAGAGTGCAAATTGCACCTTGGTTTCCCTGGGTTATTCTTGAAGTTTTGTATTTTCTCTTTCATATGATTAATCTTGATGTTAATGGTGGTAGCACCATTTTCTTAATGTTATTTACATCAGACTGCAATCAGAAACTTATTGAAATTTTCATGTAAATTTGAGAATGCTATATACAAGTTGAAGGAGATAGGAAAGGTAGCAGAGAAATAAAAATATCCTTTTAACTATTGAATTCAGATGCATGAAGAAGATGGTGCTTCTCTTTACAAACATTATCAGCATCCCAAGATCAGTAACTTTATGTGGTTGTACAATGTAATTATGATAATTTAACCTGAAGCCATTTTCTATTTCATCTTCAATGAACAATTTGAAGTTGCTCTAGAGAGAAAATAAAATCCCTTAAATAAAAGAATCCGTTAAGAAAAAAAAAAAAAAAAAACTAGGAGTAACAAAAGCTGATCTTACCCGTCACCCCGTCCGATATTGGATCGGATTTGGGTTCAACCCCATTAAACCTGCTTACATCCAATCATAAATGATATAAATAAGCTCATTGGTACATAATATAATTTATTTATAATATATCTAATAATATATAATATTTAATATACCACATAAGATACTATAATTATTTTTCATTTTAAATAACTTTTATGAAATAAAAAGGAATTAAATGGTTGAGAAACATTAGGCACTCAGTCATTTGAAACAATAATTAGAGATACGACTTGATCTAAGCTACTGAAACCTTATGTACTAATCTGGGGCTTGAGTTTGAGGATTTTGGTGTGGGGTTTTTGTCCATATTACTGGATTCTACTGTCCGGAATTTCATCTCTTTCATCTTGTCTTCAACCTCTATACTTACAACAGGTCAATCTGTGAACTCATCAAGACATTCTCAAACCTTAGACTAGCATGCAGAAACTCACTCCAGTTGACACTCATATCTACGATTGCCTCACCTTAAGTGAGCTTGCGTTAGACAACTGTTTTATATGAGAAAGTTCACCTTTCTTGCAAGGTTTAATCCTTCTTTAACTTTCTCTTTTCGAATGGAAGTGTTCACTTTTTTGTCTTTGAAAACTCTTATGTATTTAGGCATATTCGATGTCCCAAATTGATCTACAACATTTGTCAAAGTGAGAAGAGCCATAAGGAAAAACTGTAGTGTTCGTGTATCAGCGAAGTAAGGTTACATCAGGAAATAAAAAATCAAAATATGCACACAGATTTATGTGATTCTACATAATATCTACGTCCACGGGAGAGAAGAAGTTTTTTTACATGAAAATCCCCAATTTCGCTCCCCATTCCCCCTTCCCTCGACTTATGGTTCAAACCGACACAAAAAACTGATCTGTCCCTCCCAAGGTTTTAAATTTCACCAGCATGCTACCACATACCGGCAAAATGTTGCCATTTTCTAGTTTGGCGACATGACGATATTTTCCCATTTCAGTGACTTTTGGACGAAATAGAGAAATTTGGGAAAAATTTTACCAGGTCCCCCTTGATGAAATGTCTAGTGAAATCGAAATTTAAAACCCTGGTCCCTCCAAGGAGGGACTTCTCCCTCATTGGATCTAGACACTAGTATAATTAACTCTAAATATGAACCACTATCTCGAACAATTTGCGCTCTTTTTATAGGTAATCTTCCTCTAGTGCTTATATATAAGAATTTACCCATTTAATGTTATAAAACATACGTCCAACTTAAAGTGTTCTGAATAAGTCAAAAGTTAAAATAGCAAAAGATAAAACTATGATACTTTAAAAGGTTTCATCAAGGATTGGCCTTAAAAACAAAAATAGGCATCTAAAATGCACAAAATAACATAAAATTAGTATTGTTAAACACTAATTACTCTAAAAGCTCAAGCTATTAGAGAAAGGCACAACAATGTGTTGTTCCCGGCTCAGTACGGGAACAACACATCTGTGGGATAATATAAGGCACCGAGGCAAACACACACCACAACACACAACTGCACAGGAATGGCACATCCGTGGAAAAATAAACACAGAAATATGGGCCCCCGAATTTGATCACTTGACCTCCTGCTCTAATACCATGTTAAACACCAATTACTCTAAAAGCTCAAGCTACTAGAGAAAAGCATAACAATGTATATCAAATGGTTCAATAATGTTAAACACCAGTTACTCTAAAAGCTTAAGCTGTTAGAGAATGACACAACAATGTATATCAAATGGTTCAATAAGTACACTTCAAACTTGCTCATCAAAGAGTTCACCTTATATACAAAATTAGAAATTTAAAAATACAGAAGATTTACATTTGTTTTAAAATTTAATCTCTTCCACTTTCAACAGACATTCTCAGAAGTTGGAAACAAGGTCAAAAGGGAAAATCAGTGATGCAAAGAAGAAAATGCAGTCATTATACAAGGATGAACATACAACGAAGGATACGTATCTGTGGAAATATCATAAGCGTCTCGAATATCCAGACCCACTACACTTCTTGCAAAGTATTAACCCTGCACAGAGATTGCAACTAATAAAAGAGAGAAATGCAGCATAACAAAAATAAAATAAATAAACAGTACTATAAACTCTCAAAATTTGATATATCGAAGGGGTTGCTGACTATTTTGGGCAGTAATTATATTTCCCAAATGTGGAAAGGCAACCTAGAGTTGGCAATTTCCAACCCGACCGTCAACCCATCCTCCTGAGTTTTACTGGGTTTGGGTTTAAGTTTTCAACCCACAAGTCGGGCTTGGTTGAGTGTTTTCAACCCGTAAATAAACAGGTCGGTTTGGGTTAACCCAACCCAACTGATATGTCGAATTATTATACTATACGTTTTAATATTTTAGTACACCTTAAATATATATATATATATATATATAAGTAAGGGATAGGGTATTTTCTTTCCCATTTTCCCTCTCTCTCTCTCTCATCATAGAGCTAGGTTGCTAACTTATTAGAGGCTGGAGCATTAGAGAAGGAAAGTAGAATATTGTAAGATATTGCATTATTATTGTTTACATGAGATTAAATAAGATTATAAAAAAATGAGTATTAAATTACAAAATCATTGCAACTTGTAATCAGGTTTATTATACAAGACGTTAGATGAGATATTTAAAAATAAATAAATAAAACTTTAGTAAAATTAAACGGGTCAAGACGGGTCAAAGAGGATAAGACGGGGTTGGGTGCGGGTTTGATTATTTAACCCGTTTATTAAACGGGCAAATTTGGGTTCAGTGCTAAGCCATTAACACTCCATATCAACTTGACCCAAACCCGCACAATTGCCACCTCTAAGGCAACCCAACCAAATGGAAGGAAAAGTGAAGGATCAATAAACAACTTCATAGTTTGGATTGTCAAAATTCGAACTACAACTCTACGCGATACTTTGGCGGCTAATAAAACAGGTGGGACCTTAATTGTCTCTTTAATAAAACAGGGGGTTTGGCATGCGACACTCTCGACTTTGTGGGGGGAAAGGAATCTGAGGGTGTTCGAGGATAGGAGTATATCGACGGGAGTGATTATTGACACTATTCTTGGTTGGTGGTCCTCTCTACCTTCAGAGGATTTTCTATGACAGATCCGTAGGTGGATTGGTCTGAGATGGCCAAGACATATCCTTGTTCAGTTCATAATGTGGCTAGGTGGCACGCTCCATCGGTTGGGGTTGTCAAGGTGAACTTTGATGGCTCATCAATTGGGAACCCGGGGAATTCAGGGATTAGTGGAGTGATCAGAGATCATAGTGGCCAGATCTTACATGCTTTTCTGGGCCCGTTGGGTTTGGAGATTCTACGATGGGCCGATGTGTTATCCCTTCTTATGAGTATCAGGGAGGTAGTTAGATTGGGGTACATGCAGGCGGTGATTGAGGGGGACTCGACCTCTGTGATTTCCTGGATGGTTGGTACTGAGGACTGCCCTTGGAGATTCACTCGCATCGTTAGGTTGGTGAGGTTCTTGGGTAATCAGATTCAGGCATCCTTCTCGCATACCCCTAGAGGTGGTAATGCTATGGCGGATTGTTTGGCTAGGGATGGAGTTAATAGGGGGGACATGTTCGTGGGCTTGCCTTCTGCAGAGATGATTGAGTATGGCGGGTGACGTAGCCCTGGTTTTTTACCGTTTGTTTTGGACCATCGTTGATGTGGCCTTCACTTTGTTTGTTTTTTTTGTATTTCCAGTTTGTTAATTTTCTTGGGGTCATGGTGCTCATCTTGTGCGCCTGACTTATTGTTTTCTTGTTCTTTGTAACTCTCTTGTTATTTGCACTTTTTCTCATCTATAAAATGCTGGTTATCTATAAAAAAAAAAATACGCTGATTACATAAGTGATCATCTCTATGTGACTGAGTCAATAGACATCTACTCAACAATATAATAGGTACAAGCAATTGGGCTTTTCAAAAAAATGGTAATTGGTTTTTTGCATTGATTGGAGGATTTGATGGCAACCTTAGGATTTCTTAAAAAAAAAAACTGAGTTCAGACTCAAGCAAGTAGATAACAGTCATGTTTAAGTCAATGATGAGATTCTGAAGGTTGCAGAGAATCAAGTTTGCTAGACATTTTTGGAGATGAAAATGTTGTTTGTTTACAAAAAAATATGTAACTTTAGAGGTATCAGAATCATAGGAAAGATAAATCCCACTCGGTAAAGAATACCTGCGCCCTTGCATACCCTACAATCAACCATGCCTGTTTCTTGCTTCATCTTACCGTCGCTACAAAAAACACATTTGGTGCCACCTGTATGCATTTGATAAAACGATAAGTGCAATGGTTAACCTGTCCTTTTCCTTTGATAACCTAGTCAATAAAAAACATATTTTCCTATCTATCAAGAAAATCATCTAATATGATAAATGCCATTTCATACTCTCAAATTTACTCATAATCCACCTATGTCACATTTTATCAACTGTTGAATATAAACTGTTTATAGGTTTGAGTTCACAGAAATCATAGAACAAAGAGGAATCAACTACCTAACCCACATGGTAGCTCAACTGGCAGGTTCTCCAACTCAGGAATTGGAGGCCCCAGGTTCGAGTCCCCGGGCTTACCTGACATATGATCCTTGTAGGTGGGGGGGTCATGCATTCGGGGCTTACCCTATCCCCACTAAGTGGGGGGTAAAGGGTTCCTTGTCACCAAAAAAAAAAAAAAACAAATACGACCATCATAATTCCACCTTAGAAGTGTTCTTTACTATTTTTGCTTTAACATAGACACTCTTTAAGTCAATCATTAAAAAGGATAGTTTATGTTTATCAAGTATAAGCGTGATTGCTTACAACAAAAATATACCTATATGCCCAAATTATCTGTGAGGATATTTCCTTTCTCCTTGACAGCCCCACTTCTTAACCTATTTCAAAATATCATGCATAATCTACTTAAAATCCCTATAGGCAGTAGCTATCTCCTCCCCCTTAAATCTAGTGGTCATTGCAGTGAGGTGTATTTACAGTCCCCAAGAAGCAAATTTTAGTACTTCCTCTTGCATTATAACAAACTGCACAGATTCTGTTTTAAGAGGTTCTTCTGTATCCGAGATTTTCATGTTGGACAGGGATTTGGATTTGGACACTCCTTACAATTTCTGGGAGCAGAAAAATATCAGTTTTTTCTTTACTTAAAAGATCTCATAATGAAGTCTTTTAAATTGTTTTTGCCCATCAATATAGTCATTGACCTAAAGCAACCTCACGACGTGAATTCGAATCTTTCTCTGCTTATTTCTATCATATGTTTTTACACATTGCCGTAAGCCCAATATAGTGTTTGCGCACAACATAACACTTGCATACATTTTTCAAACGGATGGTAGAAATTAATAAAAACAAATATAGAGACTTTTATGCACCCAACAACAACTCCAATGCAGTTAGTTTCTTCAGTTCCAAACCAAACTTTTTCATAAAAAATTATGCACACATCATCTCATGGAGGAAAAAAAAAAAGAATGAAAAATGGTGAAATTGAACATCACTCAAAAGCCTGTCCATGTAAACAACAAAAGACTCTAATTAAGAACCAGAAATTTAAAACCATAGAACATTTCAAACACTGCAAAAACAATTTATCCGAATCCCCTATTAATTTATTTCAAGAAATATTTTTCAAATAATTACTAACATAAATAAACTTATCAAGAGAACCCAGAAATCAAATAAGAAAATTGGGACTTTACCATTACCGGCGCATCGCTCACACGGAACAGGATCTCCCTACAAAAAAATTTCCAAGAATAACTCATTTAGAAAATCAAAATTCAAGACCCAATATTTCGAAATTAATGAAATTCTAAAAAAAAAAATGAAAATAAATGTTCTAGAAGTCACCTTCAGCCCTAAAAACAGCGATAGAGCTATGGCAGCTAAGACACTAATGGTGGCGAGAAAGGTCTGAGTATCAATAGGCCTATCGAAGGCATTGAATAATAGAATAGGAGGAAAAAAGAGATTTTGTTGAATGAATTTGGGTTTAGAACCTGAAAATTTCGTTATCTCTGGTTTCCCAATTAATGGAGGAAGATATTGAGTGTTAATGGAGCTAAAAGAGAAATGAAACAGAGAAGTTGAAGATGGAGGAGTTGTAGAATTTGCAGAAGAAGAAGGAGAAGAGAGAGAGGAGAGACGATGAAGAGAGTAGGAGAGAGTGGCCATGGATAGAATATAAGAGGAGCGGAGCTTCCTTGCTCGCTTTCTTCAGTTTTGTTAGTTGAGTCCTGGAATGACTGTGAACAGTTTGCCCTTGATATTTAAAAAAATGCCAATCAAGTTAACATAATTTTATTTATAATTGGACAGTTTATGATGGAGTAGTTGGTTGGTCAATGCAATCAGCGGTCCAGATATGTTATGGGATTGACTTGGATATGTACGCAATGTAGAAGAATTCTATCATACCTAACTCCCATTCTTGGAATAGTACACAGGTTTTAAGTTTCGGGATCTTGGATCGGACCGGTCCCGGCCAATCTCAATCCGGATCGGCGATACGGGTCGATCCAAAAGTTGGATCGTCCTTTAAAAAAAAAATTTGGATCGGCGGGATCAGTGATACCGATCGGTATCTGATCAATCGAGGCCGATACCTATTGGATCGGTGGATCGGTCCGATCTAGTTATTTGGCAGTTAGACTGGTCGGATTCAAAGCCACTTGGTACAATAGTTGTATAGTGGCTTAAGATCGGACCAGTCTTGGCCAATCCCAATACGGACCAACCAATCTGAACTGGATCGATCCGACCCTTGAAATTATGGTAGTAGAGAAAAGTTGAGACGATTGAAAAGATGTCTATAACTAACCATTAACTCTGCAATGTATTATATCTGTTAAGGGTGGGATAGGTTTGGTTGATTTGGCTAGGCTTAACACGTATAATTGACTACTATTAGTAAGGTTGTCAATGAGCCGAGCTAACTCGGGTTAGGCTTGCTTGAGTTTGGCTCCTATAGAACTTGAACTCAATAATAATGTTTGAAAACACTCCTTTGAGCCTAGTTTAAGCTCAATAATGAGGTTTGCGAGTTGAACCAAAGCTTGAAAAATTCTCGTTTTCTTAATAAGCCTAAGACTTTGTTTGGCTCAGCCTTGTTCTTTTGGATAAGTAACTCAATGGAAACACTTATCCACATTAGTAATAAGTTACTTGAAAAAAAAAATAGTGTTTGATAAATATATTTATTTAAGTGCTTATAAAAATTTAGGGATAAAATTAGTATTATAAAAATAATATTCAAGGATAAGCACTTACCCATTATCAAGAATAATTTTAATTTTAAAAAGTGCTTCAATAAGCTATAAGCTCAAATAAGTTAGGGCAAACGCAGCCTAAGCCAAGCTTGAGTGGATTGGCTCGATTATTTTATTATAAATTATATTTATAAATTTACATTATTCATAAAAAAAAATTGCGTTGCATTTGTTCTTCAATCTTGATATTATGACTCAATAAGGACACACAACTAGAGAGTAGAGATGAAAAATAAGGTAGAGTCCGTCCGAGGATGTCCTCACGTACTATCTTCCATAATTCTTGCGGATGTTGTCGTGCTCCCAAGTTCTAATGTTGCTAAATGAGCGACCAAGGCTGCGTTTTGCCTGACTTCTATTAGTACTTATTTTAGCTTATAGCTTATATAAGCACTTTTTTAAAATTAAATATGTGTGGTAGTGTTTATGGGCAAGTACTTACCCATAAGCAACAGAGGAAGGCTATTCATAAGTAAGGCTGGCAATTTGACGGGCCAGGTCGGGCCGGGCCGGGCTTGACATAGGGTATTAAGAGTTTTCTGTATGCCCGATTTTCAGGTCTAAGAATGAATCCCAAGCCCGGTTCTAGATTAATATGAAAATTCGGCTCACCCAATTAAGCCCGTTTCTTATTATTATTATTTTTTTATTTTTTTTTATTTTATTAATAAAAGATTCTTACAAATAATGCTATTGGAAAGAATTGAACCCAAACCTTCGCAAGAAGAAAGTAACATTCTCACCGCTAAGCTACATTAGAAGATGTTGTCACATATTCTTAAAACTTTCAATAAAAAGTACATAATTATTGTAAAATAAATGCATGGTAATTAAACCAGGCTGAGTTGGGCTTATACATGCCTAACCCAAGCTCGGCCCTAAATACTACGGGCTTCTATAAAATATGGCTTGGCAAGCCCGCGGGCCCAAAAACCACGCCTAAACCCGGTTTAAACTGGGCGGAGTTAATGTGCCCAAATGGGCCAGGCTAAAATTGCCACCCCTACCCATAAGGAGAAGCTGAGAGTAGCTTCACCCAAGCTCTTATGCATTAAGCTATTTCACAATTTTAATAATATTTTTAAAATATCTATTTTACCCCTAAACTTTTATAAGCACTTAAATAAATGTATTTATCAAACGCTATTTTCTACAAAAAACCAGTTTATTGTTGATGTGGATAAGTGCTCCCATTGAGCAACTTATCCAATGAGTGCTTATCCATAAGCCCAAGCCGGGCCATACGCAGCCCAAGTTTGGCCAGTTGATTTGCCGCTAGGCTGCTTTCTCTATGTTTGATGTGGAATGTGTTGAATGATGTCCTGAGCATGCATTGAATGTGTTAGATAATTCTCTTTACACGCCGGGCAAGTTCAGAAACACCTTTGAGAGCGTTGGTAATAATTAAGGAGTGGCCTTCGATCCAAATGTGTTGGAAGTGGAGTTCTTCAGTCATCATGATGCCATAGAAGGCTCCTTCACACTCAGCTATGTTGATAGAATCTTCTCTTACAGCTCCAGTGCAAGCTTTTTGATGGCTGATCCGTCGTAGCTTCTAAGAATAGGACCATATGCTCCGGAGTTGTTGATGATCAAACCATCAAAGTTGAGCTTTGCATATGGCATTGGGGAGGCATCCATCTGATGAGAGTTAACTCTTTAAAGCTAGATGGTTGTTTACGTGAACAAGAGAAAGCAAAGTTAGCCTGAGCTCTAGAAAATTCAGAGTGAAGTTTTCGAGCTAAGGAAAGGATTTCCCCAATTCTAGAGGAGGTCTTCTAGAAGAGGGAGACATCTTAAGATTTGGAACGATTCCTCTTTTTTTGTATTTCATATATTTTGAATGAGAACATTACATTACAATTTATAGAATCAAGCCTAGCTATAAATGGGAAAAAAGAATATACAATCCGGAAACATTTCAGAACAAATCCTACAACTGTAAAATCGATTAAGGAAACAAATCAATCCTACAATCGTACAATCTGTTATCTTAGCCGTAAACATCTTCAACAAGAGATTCCTTGCTTTCTATATATTCCATAAAATAAACGGAAAGAAAGAGTTAAGGTGATTTTCTTTTATCCAAAAAAATAAGTTTTTGGCTATCCAAAAGGTTGTTTTGTTGCATCCATTGATGACCTTCAGGGTATTGGTTTCAAATAAGCTGGAATTTGGCACAATGGATGAAATGTGGGGTAGGTCTTCACTCAGATTATTGCAATATGTACAAGAGGATTCAGGTATGATTAGTCTTGTGTGTAGTAAGTGCCCAGTGGGCAGTGCATTGTGATAGAGAAGCCAGAGGAAGAACTTTATTTTAGGTAGGCATCTCAGTTTCCATAATGCGTTATACCAAGTATCAAGTGATGGGTCTACTTGAAAATTATTCATGATCTTGGAAGCCGAGTGAATATTGAATTTTCCCGATTGAGATAGATCCCAAATAAATATGTCCTCTTCTTGGTTAGGAAAGAGCGGGAGTGAAACAATATTATTTTGAGTTGGTGGGGAGAAGGCCTGCTAATGATTTCTCTATTCCAAATTCTAGTGTTATGGTCATTGAGTGCTTTGACCATGGAGGGTGAATGGTCAAAAGTTGAGGTTTCAGTGTTGATCAGAGTATTGTTCTAGAGCCATTTGTCCTTCCAAATGTTGATTTTAGCTTCGGATGCAACTAGCCATCTAAGCCCAAGGTTCATGTCACAACCCAAACCCGGGGATTCACTTGAGAACCCTATAAGATCATGAGATGCAACTCTCACTCCCCAACATAAGGGACTTGATAACCCTATAAGATCATGAGATGCAACTCTCACTCCCCAACATAAGGGAGTGGCAGTCAATATTTCATTATAGCAATGAACGTATAGACATTCACCAGAAAAGAATTTAAAACAACGCCTTGCTAGTAATAATTACATCTATAACAGCAGAAAGTAACAAAATGGAAGGTCTAGGTTTAAAAACCAGATCCCCTATATACCCAGGTTTCCCAAAATATCAACCATCAAGAAACTGTTAAGTGTTAAGTCATTACAATGTATTACTCGAAATAAAAGTCTTCGTCTTTTTGGAAGTCTTCCTCCTTGATCTCACTTCCTTCGGCTACCTTCTAGTCTAAAGATCCTGAAAGTTGTTTGCTAAAAAGCGTGAGCTATAAAAGCCAGTAAGTAAATAATTTCATGATATTTCATGATTGCCTTAGAGTCAAAGCTACTATTCATTTGAGATTAAGGGCATAGCAGTAATAAGATTAAATATGATTAAATGCATGAGGTCAAGTCTTATTTTATGCATGTTGTGCACCTAATTCATATTAATCACCAAGGTGATCTACACAAACAAACTAGTATGCTATGCAGTCTAGTAGATGTATTAATATGGCATGTTTTCTCTTGATCTCAATACAATTATTCAGGATGTCCCACCAATGTGAATTCATCCACGTATTCACGGCTAAGAGATAGGATTACTCTATGTGTACAACATAGTTCTATGGGTTTTCAACTAAGGAGGCACAATCCCCCTCACTTATTTTTGATCAAGGGTAAGTTCCGAGGTTTTTACCAACATGAGTACGCCCTCAGGAAATCATGCTTATTAATATTCTACAGAGAACTCTTTCTTTGAATATACCTCCAAGTTTTCACCAATGTGAGTATTCTTGGGTAAAGTGCCATTTGGCAAAAAGTGAGTATGTTGGGGTAGCTAGTCCCTCAACTCATCCTTGCTAGTCTCCTTACTAGATGTGGGATTCGCATCACATCATTCTCATTCAACTCACAAGATCCAATCATGTGGCCTCCGAGGATAGGGTATTTCTCTTTGACCAAGCCATTGTCTCGAGTCAATGCGGTGCAAGTTTAGAGGTGCACACTAACTAAAGATTCAATTTATAGTGTACAGGGTGCATTATATGTTAAGTAAATGATCTATACCGCATGTTCTCATGTATTGTAATTCATACTTTCATAAAACTAAGTCACAAGGAATAAGAATGCAAATCAATTGGAATGGAAGCTTATATTATCACCATTAATTTCAAACAACATCATCAAGTGTAAATGTGAAACATTAGGTCAAAAAATTATGTAAATTTACTCGGCAAGGTCCTCGGCGCACCGTTTGGCGCACTACTCGGCGCACCGACCTGAGATTCGGCGACAATTCAAGGGGCCTCCTACTCGGCGCCCTCTTTGGCGCTCCCTTCGGCGCACCAAACTGAGACTTGGCGGAAATAACAGAAAGTTAGGATTGACCAAGAGACTTAGCTACCTGTTCGGTACACCGGATGGTCTGTCGGAGCTCCTGGAGGTGTTCGGTGTGAGGTTCGACGCACCGAGGTGGTCGCCGAACGTCGCAAACCAGCCAAAATTGTAGTTTCTCCTACTCAAATGAAAATGTAGAGAAAGGGAAGGCAACTAAATGCATTAATCATCCATACTCATCACAATTCAACACAAATAGCATGTTTCTCAACATCAACAAAACCACAACACAACCTTGGTCATTTTCTTTGAAATCAAGTATTAACTGCTCATGGAAATGAAAGTAATGTCTATGGTACTACTTCAATCAAAAATCAAGAATGAAATTATCTACTTACTTGAATCAAGAAAAATGCAAGAAATCCCCAAGCTCCTAGTTCATTCTCTTCGTCAAGTTCTCCAAGCCAAACCAAACCAACAACATGGAGCTTTCTCTCATGCACGAAGAGACAAGGCATGGAAGCCTATGACTCTAGCCCCTAAAGTACAACAACAAATCTCACCGTTCAATCCTAACCACTTGAATCCAAGCCATTGGATCAAGGGATGAGTGGGGGTTGGTACTCCCCTCCACCAAGTCTCTCTCTCTCTCAATCTCAACCATACAATTCAAACACAAATGAAATCAAGAAATCCTGAACACACATCACATGCATAGGATCTAGATGATCCTCACCACGCATCTTAATCTAAGATGGTCCATGCTACAGTGTGTAGCGCCACAGCCTGTAAGGCACAACACAACCGATCACATGGTCGGATTTACCCGATCAGTAATCCAAACAGAAGAAATCAAACATCACATGGTTTAGAAATATAAATGCGCAAAACAATCAATAGAGTTTAGGCCGTTACAGTTCACTTTGTCACACCCCGAATCTGAGATATCTGATCTTGAGGATTACAAGGGATAACCTTCGGATCCAACCCCTTGGATGCGGAAATTAACCATAACTCATAGCAATCAACATACAAGCGGAAGCCAATTCATAATTAAAACCATCCTTATATTCAATATTTAATTGTTGTCCAGAGACAATATTTAATTTTTGAATTGTTTTTTCAAAATATCTGGTAGGTATTATTCATTCTCTAATACAATTTAAATTTGCTCCAAAGTCTATTAAAGCTATTGTTTCAATAATATATTATTGATTAATTACTATAATTACAGTTGCATACCATTTTTGTACAATAAATTTTTCTATTGTTACACGAAATTGATCATTAACCGTATCATTATTTTTACTTGTTTCAGCTGTCTTCTATATGATGACTTTCTTTAGTGGGGGCTAATTTTTGTATTTCAAGATTATATGATTGATAATTCAAAGAATATACCATTAATCAAGAAAAGCATCAATGACCGATGGATGAATCCTCCAATCACAAAAGAATATTACGATTTACTGGAGGACGATAAACTTGATGAATTACAAGAAGCCCTATACCCTCTCAATGAATTTCTCTGATCCAAAATCAACCTAATCTTCATATACGTCCGCAACAAATATCATCTGGATTTGTTATTATTCTCCATTATTCTCCATTATTTTCATAAAGATAAAGTTAAAAGTAGATGCTTTAACTATTATTCTCCATTATTTATTCGACTTTAGGTTGTTATGAATTAGATTTTGAAGTTCATATGTTAGTTTTAATTGGAGTTTGAAGTCCGGCCTCAATAAATAGCCCACTTTGGTTCATTTGGATCCATCCAAGTTTGAATAAAGAAAAATATCCTAGTAGTTTGTAGCCAAGTATCCAAGTGGAGTGAGCCTGATCCTGTCATTTAATTTAATTATTAAATGATAATTAATCTTAATTAAAGCCTTAGGATTTAATTGATATATATATAGGGATTGGATTGGACCAATGTGTAAATTTGATAAGTTAAAGACTTAATTGTGTTATTTTGTGAATTAGGTATATTGGGCTTGGATCCAACACAACTCAATTAATTGGACACAAGTGGGCTGGCCGAATAAGCCCAATAAGAATGGTAAGGGTATATTAGACTTTTCAATTTAACTTGAATTATAAAGAGGGAGTTGAGGAGTTCTTCCACTAACACACGTAATGTTCTAAGGAGAGAGAAAGTGTGTCTCATAGGATCAAGGAAGAGAAGAAAAAAGGTTTTGCAGAGATTTGATTTTTGGGAAGAAGAAGAAGAAGAAGGAAAGGAAGATCCGGGTGATCTGTGTTGCTGTGATAGACTTAGATCAACTCTACACAAACGAGGTAGGGATTCCTATGTTTTTACGGTATTAAATTTTATGTATTATCTCAATGCTATAGATATAATTGGTTGTGTATTCTGGTTTGTGAGCATGATTATATCTAGATCTATATGAACTAGAAAGAACAAATCAGACTATTTGATCTCCATGTTCACTTGTGATGCTATGTTCATGTGTATTCACAAGTTCTTATGAGTATTAATATGTGTTTATAATCCATGATTTATTTACTTGTTAGATTCATGAGAATGATCTAGTTTGTGTCTATTGTTTGAGAACTATGTATAGGTTTTAGAGACTTGTTTTTGGATTGCAAAGAACTTAGATATCAATAGGAATGATTAGTAGTATTTTTCCCTAGTTAAAACCCAGATTTTGGCTCAGTTTATACGTTCGGTAGGTCACTCGGTAGCTACCGATTTAGTTACCGAAATCAGTGAAAAGTGTGTGCTCTCGGGACATGCTACCTTGCTTCGGTAGCAGTGCTATTGAGACTCTCAGTAGGTCACTCGACAGCTACTGAGTAGCTACCGAAATGGGGGAAAGTGCTTGCTCTCGGAACATGCTACCGAGCTTCGGCAGTTGTGCTACCGAAACCTTCGGTAGGACGCTCGGCAGCTACCGAGTAGTTACCGAAGTCCAAATGACTTCAACATTTGTGAGGGTGATCCTCATTCGGTTGTGCACATACCTGTATGGATGGTTTGTGTGCAAAAAGTCTAGAAATGAACGAATCAAAGAAAGTGTAGGCAAATGTCCAAAACTTAGGATTATCGGACTGAATGAAGGGTATATGAGGTGTTATCGGACTGAATGAAGGGTATATGAGGTGTTATCAACTCAAAGGCTTGAGATGTGGTCTTAGGACCTCAATATGAGATTAGTATGGATAGAATGGGTCATGTAGGAATAGATTGGGTGATTAGTGTTTCTAGCTTCCGATGTTGACCTAGGTTGGACTTAGGTTGACTTCTGTGTAACTTTGATGTGAATTCGATGATGTTGACTTGTGTGTGAATGATTGTTTAAAGATACTGTGAGTATCCAATAATGTGATTGTATTTGTGTTGTGAATGACTTGAATTGTGTTGTGGATAGGTGAGCTTCCACCGTGGGTGAAAATCCCTAAAAGCAAGAACTTGGATAGGTATTTCTAATACCATGGGTGAAAGTCTCTAAAGGTAATGTGGTACAGGTGTATTCCACCGTGGGTGAAAGTCCCTAAATAAAGGTTTGGTATGAGTGTATTTCACCGTGGGTGAAAGTCCCTAAACGAAGGTCTGGTTACAGGTGTACTTCCACCGTAGGTGCAAGTCCCTAAACGGAATGTGAGTATACTAGTGTATTCCACCGTTGGTGCAAGTCCCTAGAGGAATAAGAATAATGGCTTTCCTCCGTGGGTGCAAATCCCTAAAAGAATGGTTACCGAGACTGGTGTATTCCACCGTGGATGTAAGTCCCTAGAGGAATAAGAATTGTGGCTTTCCTCCGTGGGTGCAAGTCCCTAAAAGAAAGGGTTACTGATACAGGTGTCTTCCTCCGTGGGTGAAAGTCCCTAAAAGTATGGACAAGCGGCTTCCTCCGTGGGTGAAAGTCCCTAAAAGTATGGTGTGTTACTGGTGTATTCCACAGTGGGTGCAAGTCCTTAGAGGAATAAGAATGGTGGCTTCCTCCGTGGATGCAAGTCCCTAAAAGGATGGGTTATATGGTCGTGAGTTGGAATGAGCATGTGACTGGGCTAGGTTTGGTGACACCCTACATTGCACTGCATCTCATTTCACTCCATGCTTGCATCACACCGCATTATATTTGATTTGATTGTGATGCATGTACATTGTGACTTCTTAATTGTGAATGATTGTGAATAGGTGAGCTTCCACCGCGGGTGAAAGTCCCTAAATGCAAGAACTTAGATAGGTGTTTCTACTATGGGTGAAAGTCCCTAAAGGAAATTATTATACAAGTGTCTTCCTCCGTGGGTGAAAGTCCCTAAAAGAATAGTGATACATGTTGTCTGTGATCATAGTGAGACTATGTGTTTGATATGTGTTTGGTTATGTGCATACATGTGTGTTTCCACCGTGGGTGCAAGTCCCTAAAGGAATAGTACATGAGACTTCCTCCGTGGGTGCAAATCCTTAAAGGAATGGTGATGTATTAGGTATGTGATACATGTTTATCTGGTTAGTTGGTTGTAACATGGTGTGACCATGTGGTTCTTGTTGTAGAGCACAGTTAGACTTTGTGTTATTGTGATCTTATTGTTGTATAGCATGGTGGGACCATGTGTACATTGTGTGGTTTTTTCTTTGAAATATGATGGAACCATATGAGATCTGCTTGAACATGATGGGATCATGTGGGTAGTCTTATCATAGTGGGACTATGGGGATTATGATTTATTGATGATTATGATTAGATATATTGTGGTTTTCATGTGAACTGTGATGTTACATGATGATTGGAATATTCATGCTAGCATGTGATATATAGCATGATGACATGATAATACACATATGACTGTGATAGTATGTGCTGAGTGGAATGCATGAAATAAACTGTGTTGATTTACATGCATAAAAGTAAGTATTGTAGACTCATAAGATTTCTCTACTAGACTTCTGCTGATCTTTATCTGTACAAGTCATCTTGTCTGATCTAGACTGGTTGGAGAGGTGACTTGGCGTTGAGACGATGTTTCTTTTGAGATGCTTGTTCTAAAACTTATTACTTTATTTATTTTCATATACTTTGGTTTAACCCCGTGGAGGACGAATTTGTAATAAAGATCTTATAGATTTTATTTACATTACTTGTGGGTTGATTGCTCAACACGTTTGGATTGGGCAATGGTTTTAATTCTTAAAGACTTCCGCTGATTATTATTCTGATGAGACTCTAATTCAACCAAGTAAGGGTTGACGTTATGGTGGTTTATCCGTATCCACACGGTGGGTCCAAAGGTCGGTTCCTTGGAATCCTCGAGATTCCTTATCTCGAATTTGGAGCGCGACACCAAGTTTGCTATCAGAAGGTAGAGATCTAAGTTTGAGTGTTCTTATATTTGAATGCGAGTGTTTGTAAGTTTGAAGTTCTTCTGTTGTGTAATGTGTGCTCTGTAAGTATATTTACCTTTCAATTCTAAGTTTGTTTTAGTTCACTATATTACGCAGTTACTTTGATAGTTTGTAACTTATACTAATAGTTTGCATATTACATGTCACATCTCAAACCTTAGAGATCTCAAAGGAGTCCTTATGAAGTTTGAAATATGACTCTCACCCCATTCCACATGGGAGTAGTAATCAATACATTGCCAAACCATGAAATCAAATTCAAAATATTATAAAGTACTGGAAAACATAATAAATATCAACTATTACATCCATTAAAATAAAATGCAACGGAAATAAAATAAAAAATTCCTTTAGTTTCATGCTTCAAACAAACTTCTATGAAAAATATGACTTAACAAGAGCCAACATCAAACTATGGCATGCAAGCCAACAAATCTAATATAATAACTAAGATAATCCCTAATTAGTTTCTTCAATAAAATCAGTAACTTCTTCAAAACTCTATTCTCCCGCTTGGTCACCATAATCCACTCCATCATCTTCAATTAGTCCTGAAATTTGGTTGCTTAAAAGCGTAAGCTACACTTAGCCCTGTAAATAAACAAATCCAACAGTATTTAAGATTGAAGTATAGACAATGTCACTTTTCAATGGTATTCCATAATCAAATAAACAATTAATCATATAATATATACTGAAATATGCACGAGTTCAATTATTAATGAATGTTGTGCACCTAACAAGTATAATCACCAAGTGTGATCTAAAACAAACAATATGATATGCAACATGCATTCTGTTTAGTATTCAAATAAAGTAAGTTCCCACCAGATCCAATCTCAACTATCCAAGATGTCCCACAAATGTGAATTTCATCCCTCCCATACAAAGCCATGATAGTGGATTATTCTATGTGCGCAACATAGTTTCTAGGGGCTTCAACCTAGATGATACAATTCTCCCACTTATTTTTTTATCAAGGGAAAATATCCAAAGCATCACAAATGTGAAATCTCCTCAGGAAATCATACTTATTAGAATAACCAAGGTCATGAAGCTAAATAGTCAATGATATGCAAGTGAGATGTGCACAGTAGCTAATCAATCAAGGTATGTGTGTATAAGTGAAAATTGAACTAATTAACATGATCATAATGAACTTAGAAACAATAGACAATCAAATCAAAATATCACCAACAAACATCAAAATTCTACCTAAACATGTCATAAATATAAATAGATCATAAATTTCAAATTCTAACTTCATAGATAATCCCAATTAGTCAATTTAGCTATGCATGTAAAATTTTAGGTTATGCGAACCACTTTTCAATTTTTCGGCATATTGAGGGTCTCCCCTTGGGTCTGTCGAGCTCTGCCTCCGGGTGGTTCGGTAGACCTTTCGACATACCGAAGAATTCCCTCAGAAACTTAACTTAAAATTCTAAATTTTCCAAGGTTGGATCGCTATGCTTTTCGACATACCGAGGGTCTCATTCAGCAGCTTGTCCAGGGACCTAAAAACTTGTCTGTGGGCCTCGGCACCCTCTTCGGTATGCCGAAGAGCCTCGGCAGCTCTTCCAGAGACTGATTTTTTTTTAATATTTTGGCTCAGTATACCTTTTGGCATGCCAAGAGTCTGCCAAACCTCCTGTGTGAATCTCGGCATACTATTCGGTATGCCAAGCAGTCTATTGAACGTCACAATTTCCACAAAACTTCCTATTTTTGTCCTTTTTCAGCCTTCTAACACAAAACTTGATTAAGCAACATAACATAATTTCATAATTCCGCACAACAGCCATTCATTACTCTATTTAAAACATCACTTGAATTATCCTCATCATATCATGGTATTCAAACCTAGAAATCTAGTTAAAAACCATTACTATAAACTAATTAATACTCATAAATTACTTCATACTCAAAGAATATAACATGTGTAGACACCCCAATTTGCACTAAAGTGTAGTTCTCTATGTTTTTGCAACTCCTTGAAGGCTTGGCTTGAGAATCAACAACTCTTAATCATCCTCTAAATCCCACTTATGTCATGTGCTCAAATTCCTTCAAAATCTCAGAAATCCATGAAAATCCCAAAAATTCCTAGAAGTGACCAAATTACCCATGGTAGATCCCACTTGATTCATTTCAGTCCTAAACCCATTTTCAACATCAAATTTGAATTCCTGAGCCAAAATGCTCTCTAATGAGTAAAAACTTGGGCTAATTCGAAGTCCGTTGGAAAAAATCCCCTAGGGGGTTTTGAAGCAAATTTAATTGCTTTGGGAGTTTTGAAAACGAAAAATTGAATAAGACAAAAAAAAATTTTGAGGAGATTTTGAAAGAAAAAAGCATATTGGGGATTTTTTGAAAGATAGGAATCTAGTTTGTTAAAGATAGGAATCTAGTTTGTTAGGGTGATTTTTGGAGGTTAGATATATTTTTGCGCACACGTGGTGAGATTCCTCTCCACGTCACCTCGCCCAACATTGCCACGTGACAAATAATTTTGAAAAATTTCCATAATACCCTGTTGACCTCCCGGACTTGGAATTCTGCGCTTTTACAATCATTTCAAAGGTTTTAGCACGTAAAAATCAAATCCGATGTTAAAATTTTATTTTGACCTTAAAAATGCCAGTTTTGACCAAAATGGTTGCTAGGGGTATTTTGGTCATTTTCCCTAGGGTCATGAATCTAGCCAAAATGGTACTCATCAAAAATTGCACTTTGGTGCAAATTGGGGTATCTACAGCTGCCCTATCGTGTGCGCAAATTCTCTTGAAACACCTGAAAATTCAGCAAAAGGACCAAAATACCCTTGTGCCTCTCATCTACTCTATTCTCAATTCAAAGTCCAATTTTGATCTCAAATCTGAATTTTGGACTAAAATTGATTTTTCATGAGTACCATTTTTGCTAGATTTTTTACCATAGGGGAAATGACCAAAATACCCCGTACAGACGTTTTGGTCAAAATTGGCATTTTTGAAGGTCAATAAAATTTTAACATCGGATTTGATTTCTACGTGCTAAAAGCTTCGAAATGACTGTAAAATCGTAGAATTTCAAGTCCGAGGGGTCAAGAGGATATTTTGGAAATTTTTCAAAATTATTTGCCACGTGGCAATGTTGGGTTAGGTGACGTGACGAAGAATCTCGCCACGTGTGCG
This sequence comes from Pachysandra terminalis, assembly GCA_031762675.1. Lineage (NCBI taxonomy): Eukaryota > Viridiplantae > Streptophyta > Magnoliopsida > Buxales > Buxaceae > Pachysandra > Pachysandra terminalis. Next base: position 8,785 of record JAUPMG010009201.1, on the reverse strand, counting down.
CAAAAATATCTCTAACCTCCAAGAACCACCCAGACAAACTAAATTCCTATCTTTAACAAACTAGATTCCTATCTTTCAAAACAAAACCCCAATATGCTTTTTTCTTTCAAAACCTCAATTTTTCTTTTGTCTTATTCACAATTTTGCCTTTCAAAACCCCCCAAAACAAATAAATTTGCTTCAAAACCCCCTGGACGAATTCCCCAGATTCTTCTAGATTTTTCCATTTCATCATGTGAAGCCCTTAGGACAAACAAGCCCTTAAAAACTTCTTTATAAGGAGGAGAGGAGAGAAGCTTTTCTTCTCAGGGAGTGAAGAGCCTGAACTGACCCGATTCTCTGATTCGATCATCTCCTCTCCAATTCTTTTGATCTTGGTGAGGGAAGAACTCCTCTCAACCTCATCAAAGAATCCTAAACCAATCCCTTTAAACCCTCTCCGGCGATGGCGATGGCGACGGCGGCTGCAATCTCCTCAATCTGTCAACCGTCTGCAACTCTCTCAACCACTAACCAAACTGCAATATCCCTCTCATCATAACATCCCAACAGCTTCCTTCAATCCAAATAACCCATCTCCATCTGTCTCTGACCTCTTCTCAGATCAATTCCGGCAACGCAGCCTAACTTTCGGTACCTTCTCTGATCATTTCCAGCGGCACACCTGCTTCCAAACCTAAGGCGGCGGTGGCAGCATTCGATGGCTCTACGACATCCGACGATCTGGCCAGCGTCGATCATCCCTATCCTTCAGTAAGCTTCTTCTTCTATTCCATTTTCTTCCTTCTTTAATTTATTTTCTCCATTTTCTTCTTCTACTTCTTCCTCTCCCATCACAGAAACCAGCAACCCAACCACAAAGCACCACCTCACTCTTCTTCCAACACCTCCAATCGGCTCTTCTATTCACCCCTCATAGCAGAACCCCATCTCCATCTGTCTCTGACCTCTACTCGGATCAATTCCGGCAACGCGGCTTAACTTCCGACACCCCTGTTGTTCATCCACAATTCGTCCATCTTTCTGCCATTGGTAACTCAAGCCAAGCTCCATAAAAAAGCTCAAAGCCAGAGGACAATAAGCCATTTGGAGATTAAACATTTGGAGATTATACAGGCATTTTCATCTTCACACATTGAATTCCAATTCTTGTCAAATACGTTCTCACTATTTTCATTGGAGTTCCATTAATGTGTATATGTTAAATAAAGTATCACTCTTGTTTTTCAATGTTTATGTTTCTTGATAGTTTTTATTCTAGGCTTATCATGTAGATGTGGATGTGGTATCTTAGTTTCTGACATGAATCTATATAAATTTGCTTCACCTGAAGAGCTCATCTGTTAGTTGCTTGCCTCAACTGCTCCATATAATTCTTTAGATTGGTATCAGATGCCTCTTTGCCTTGTCATATTTTATTGTTCACAAAATCTAAATGAAGGCATTGATCCATAACCCTAATTGTTCATTCCACTTGCTAATTAATATACTAGTGTTCAAAATGGTTTACTGTTTTTTTTTTATCGATAAATTCTTTTGGAAATAGTTCAACATCAATTTGGGTTAATTGCAGATTAGGATTAATGTTAATTTTAGGGTATTTTGGTTTTTATAGGTTTTCTAGGATTTTTAGTATTTTAGTACTTTACTACGATTTTAATACAGTTAGGATTTAGGAAATTTGAATAGTTTTAGGGTTTTGGCATTTTCTTCTTCACCAAGAGCTATAGCATTTTAGGGTTTTAGAGACTTTAAACTTTTTTTAAGGATTATCTTAATAATTTATCCCTTTTAGATTTGTAGGAATATTCTAAAATTTTGAATGATTTAATAAGTTTTTAAATCTAATCAATTGGCTAAATAGTCTTGAACCGGGAGTAGATGGGTGCCTAACACCTTCCCATCTCCCAAATAAACCTCTTTACCTTAATTTCTGGTCAGATCACCTTAATTCCACACTTTTGATCTAATTTCATAATTAATTAACAAAACCCTCGGGTGACCACCCATACTCTGATCTAATGGGTGGTGGCGACTTCAATAACCCGATCAACTCGGGTCGAGTGGACCCTAGGTTGATCGGGTTGTTTTGGAGTCGCCACCATCCATTGAGATTGGGTGTGGATGATGACCCGGGTTTTTATTGATTTTCTATAAAATAAATCAAAATGTGAATTTTAGGGTGGTATAACCAGAAATTAAGGTAAGGAGATTTATTTGAGAGATGGGAAGGTGTTAAGCATCTATCTACTCCCGGTTCAACCGGTTACCCAATTCAAAGTTATTTGGCCAATTATTAAAAATCTGAGGCTAAACTAAAATTAATAAAAAGTCTAGAAAACTCTTAGGAAGTATCTAAAAGAAGAAAATTATTAAAATAATTCTAAAAAATAATTCAAAATCATTAAACCTTAAATGCCTTAGAGAAACCCTAAAAATATCATTTAATAAAACCCTATTTTCTATCTAAAATTATTATTCCCAAATAGTAACAATATTAAAATCGAAATAGAGATTTGAAATCTGAAATCCTAATAGACAATATCCACAATCATTCAAAAAGTTATGTAAATCACAAAACAGGGTTAACAAGATCAATTCAAACAATTTCAAATCACAAACCAACAAAACCAACTACAATTCAAACAAATTCAGATTACAGATTAATAAAGTCTAACTTCAACTCAAACAAGTTCAAATTACAGACTAGTAAAACCTAACTTCAACTCAAACAGATTCAAATTACAAACTAATAAAACTGAGCAACAGCATTACCTGTAGCAGCAGTGGAAGACCTCTATGTGTTGTCTCTGCTTTGAGCCCCTTGATGGAGCTCGGCTTGAGAGGCGGCAACAGATGGAGATTAAGTTTTTTTTTTTATTGCCATTTTTTATTCCCGGCAAACAGAGCTTTAGGGTTCAAGATTTTCTGGTTTTTGATTTCGTCTGTACAGAGGAAGAATAAGAAGAAGAAATACAGAGGAAGGAGAAAGACGAAACAAAAGAGAATGAGAGAGAGAGAGAGAGAGAGAGAGAGAGAGAGAGTTATGAAGAGTTGGTCTCGGTTCTGGTTCAATGGAGGCTTAGATAGGGTGTTTTGCAGAGAGTTGAATGAGCTTTTGGGTTGATTGGAGAGAAGGGGGTTTCGGTTCTTATTTTTCTACAGGGATTGGAGTTTCTGTTCTAGTATGGAGAAGAAGGTGGGGTGTTTGCTGGGTTCAAGAGGTGAAGGTTAGGTGAGTTGCAGGTGAATTTGAAGAGGGTGGACGGAGCTTCAAACGGGTTTTAATGGAGGTTTGGGTGCTGCTATAGTGAAGGGGAGAGCTGAGTTTTGGAGGGGAAAATAGAGCAGCGAGGGAGAGAGAGAGCAACAAGGAAGAGCGCTACTGCCGCGGCAGCAGGTGAAGGGGAAGATGAAGAAGAAAGAAGAAGGAGAGGAAGAAGAAGGAGAGGAATCAAATCAAAGATAGGAAATGAAAGAAACTTACAAGATTCGAGTATGCGATTTGCTCACCTGAGAGATAGGTGGTCGCCGGAAATGGGGATGATGCCGGAGTTTGAGGAGTTGGAGTTTGCAGCGCCGTCCCCGAATTCAGATGATTAGGGTTTTCTTTGTATTTGTTCCCAAAATCAAAAATATGGAAGAGATTAGGGTTTCTTTCCTCCCCAAGATCAGAGAATTGAAGAGTGGAAGAGAGGTAGAGCCCTTGGTCTACCTCTTCTTCATCGGTTGGGGTCGCCGGCAATGAGGATCGACGGCTAGGGTTTTGAGAGGATTAGGGTTTTCTCTTTGGTGGAGAAAAAGAAACTTTTTATTTTAGAGAAAATCAAGGAGGCTTTCAGCTTCCTTAGGCTTTTATAGCCATGAGGGGTATTTGAAAATGAGTTTCTTTTTTTGGGGGGCTTTATTGAAATTAAAAAAAATGAATAAGATAAAGTTTAGAGGGGTTTTGAGAAAACAGGTTATGGGTCACTTTCGAGCGGTTAGAAGATATTTATGAGCACACATGGCGAGATTCTTTGCCACACGCGCATAAAATCTTAACCGAAATGCCACATCAGCCAGAGTTGTCAATTTGTCGGATAAAATCTGCAAAAATTTTGGGATGACTTGACAACTTTCAAAGCTCAAACTTTTGTGAATTTCGCAGCTGTTTTGCAGGTTTTGACACAAAATCCGAATCCGAAATCTCATTTTAACCTTCAAAAATTGTCAATTTTGACCAAAACTATTGGGGGTAAAATGGTCATTTTACTTTACAATCCCGAATCTAGCCAATATTATACCCGTCGGAAAGCAATTTCAATCTAGATTTTGAATTTGAGGTCCAAATTAGACTTTGAGCAAAATATAAACAGGTGCACTTCTAAGGGTATTTTGGTCATTTTTAAGATTTTCTAGGTTTTCCATGGTTTTCTAAGATTTCGAAGGAATTTGGGCACATGACAAATATTAGATTCAGAAGATGATTTTGAGTTGCTGATTCTCAAGCCAAGCCTTCAAAGAGCTGCAAAAACAGGAAAAACTGCACATCAGTGCAAATTGGGGTGTCTACAATAGCCATCGGAAAAACTTTGTTATTCACCTTGTCACTCGAGTATCCCTCTAAGACAAACTAGTATAACTGGAAGGCTAGAAAGCCTCAAGAAATACAGGGCTATTCCTCCCCAAACCCCAGACTATCTCCAAGACATTGGAATTCCTCTTTGGAGCTTCCTCTCTCCAAAAATACCTCACCCATCCCGCGAGGGTTAGGCGAAAACCTTCTCCATCAGGAAAGCCCTTTGCCCTGACGATGGCCTTCTTCTTTGATAACTTCGGGCTGTCGATCAGCCCTTTCTCTGTTATCTGCTTGGTCGATGTTAGCTTGATGTGCCCTGGGTTCTGGGCATCCACCACATGCAAACCACATGGACATCCTCGAGCATTGGGGTAATCTCCCCGAACGCCATGACAAAGATATGTGTGTGGGGATTCCAACGAAGGATGAAATCCTTCAAGCCATCATTGTCCAGAGATATCTCCAAAAGAGACACTCGAATGGTATTATAGATGCCAACAGTCTTTAATTTGACCTCATAGACCGGGTTGACCAAAACACTCTAGCACCAGGTCGCCTAACCCATTGGCAGACCCAAATGGACCTAAAACCAATAAAGAAATAAGGAAGTCCTCTCGAGTGATTCTGGAGTAAGGAGTTACCCTAAAATGTTCGATGTTTGTGAATGCCTTGCCAGAGTCGGTATAGGGTGTCCTTAACTTGTCCTCACTCCTTCGGTCTGGAGGAGTCCAAATGTTAGCCTCCGTCCAGAAAGAGGTGCTGACTATATCCTTGTAGGAGCTCGAGGCTACCTTTGATTTGCTGACTTTCTTCTTATTAGTTTTGGTTATGGTTGCCATTTCTTCGAACGAAGGAAACTTATAGATGAACTCTGAAGGCTTTGAGAATTGAACTCAAACACAGGGAAATCAAAGGAGAAGATGAATAGCAAGGTAACTTAATCCGTGTCACATCCCAAACTTAAGAGATCTCAAAGGAGTCTCTAAGAAGTCTGAAATATGACTCTCACCCTATTCTACATGGGAGTGGTAGTCAATATAGTGCCAAATAATGAAAATATAACTGAGATGATATATAATTCCAAATAATTCAAAACTTAAGTGATTACATCTCATAACATAACAAAAACATAGTAACGGAAAGAAAATGAATCCTTAGTTTCATGCTCAATCAAATCCATAAATAAAATATAGCCTAACAATGGCTAATAATAAGCTTTGGCATGCAAGCCAACAAAAATGAGTAAAATCCCTAATATAACTCCTAATTAACTTCCTCAATAAATCAGCAATTTCGTCCACGGCTTGGTCTCCATAGTCGAAGTCATCCTCCTCTAATATTCCTGAAAATATGGTTGCTTGAAAGTGTAAGCTACACTTAGCCAGTAAGTAAACAAGTCTAACAAAATTTATAATTAAAGTTGGGACAATGCCACTCTTCAATGGTAATCCATATAACAGTGAATAATGAGGTGTATGATGTTATAACAAGTAATATGAACAAATTGTGTGAGTGAGCAATAATATAAGTGAATATGCATGAATAAGATATGTTGAACATGTATGGGGTCTAATTTTAATTTATGCATGCATGTTGTGCTCCTATCATAATGAAATCACCAAGTGTGATCTAGCAAACAATAATGCGATTATTAAGTTGTTTGAATGTTGATATATAAGTTCCCACAAGACAGATCCTTCCTTGAGCAAGATGTCTTCTCAAACCATCCCCCCTTACAAGGTCATTCTCAAGAATAATATATTCCACGTGCGCATTATAGTTTTAAGGGGCTTCGACCTAGAGGGTACAATTCCCCCGCTTATTTATGATCAAGGGCAACAAATCCAAGGTTTCATTAATGTAAACTATCCTCAGGGAATCATATATAGCAATAAACAACAGGAACCACTCCTTAATAGTCCATAGGACCAAATAGATATATTGAGATAGCTCGTCCCTTAACTCCAGAAATATATATATATATATATATGTGTGTGTGTGTGTGTGTGTGTGTGTGTGTGTGAAAGTCTCCTCGCCAATTATGATTTTCAGATCATAATAACCTCTGTAATAACCTTAAAAATCCAGGAGTATGGACTTACATACAAAGGGTCAACCTATAGACCAAATCCATGGTCATAAGGCATTATGATGTGCAAGTGAGATTGTGCACACTAGCTAATCATACAAACCATGTGTACAAGGTGTAATATAGCTAACTAACATGCTGGATAGTAATTAAACATAGAATATTAAGCATAACAGAATATCACATGTCAACCAAATCATAGCGATAGAATCCATAAGGACATGAGTATAAGAAATATGCATAATTGAGCAAAAGAACAGTTAGAATCAGTCAAATGAGATCAAAATATATATGTACATGAAATTCCAATCAAAATTAACCACATTGGTCTCTTTCGGCAAGCCAAGGGGTCGCCAAGCTAGGTTCGGTGTACCTTCTGCGGCCTTTCAGCGAGCCGAGGTAGTTGCCGAGGGTTTCTGGGTTTCAGTCAGATGGTTAGGCTCGGCATGCCGAGTGGGGTCTCGAAGACAATTCCAGGGACTTAATTTTCCCTCTGTGATGCTCGGCATGCATTCGACGCGCCGAGTGGGGCTTCGGTGACATTTCGAGGGGCCTGTATTCCACCCTTAGGGGGTCGGCGTGCTCTCGGCAGACTAAGGGTGCACCGAATGGGTTCTGGGATGGTTCGGCGAGGTGTTCGGCGCGCCGAGGAGGCCATCGAACTTCACGATTTGCCCAATTAGCCTGTGTTTTGACTCCTCTTCAACTCCAATCATAAAAGTTTGTTAAATAACCCTCCTTAACTTTGAATTCTGGAGAAAACCTAATCAACAATAATACTTACTATATTCTACCATTAACCTTTGAAAACATGATGAAAACTTGAAGAACTACATACTATTGAAAGTAACTTTGAAACTTATTAAAACTATAAACTAAGTTATCCTTGAATACTTATCTTGATGCTGAAGGTTGGTGTAGAGAATTACACCTCTTGATCCTCTTCTTCTTCTTCTTCTTCTCCAAGTGATGAATCAACCTCCCAAGGCCTTATTCTTAAATAGGCACTTAGAAGTTCTAGGATTGGTAACTAAGGACTCTTAATCTTAACCATTCATTGGGTATTCTTAAATTTTAGCCATTAGATTGATTTCCCAGCCATATTAGTTTGTTCATATTAGTTTGTTTCTAAGTTGGTTGTGTTTCTATTTAGTTTTAGAATCCTAGTTAATTACTAACTTTGTTTTGTAGAGATTACTTATTAATTGTGAGCTTTTAGATCTAAGCCATTAATTGGAGTTTGGAATCTCCTACAAGATCTTAACCACACATTCAACTTTAGAAGTTATGATTGTGTGTGTTGTAGCTTAGTTTTCTAATTGTACAACCCATAAATCACAATCGGTCAAAAGTCAAATATTATGGCATTTACTAAATTTTTAAATTAACCCCTATTTTTCTACTATTTACACATTAGCCCTATTATTTTGTTTGGGTTATTACAATCCGTAAGGCTGTCAATCTATTTATATGCTTCAATTTGAATCATGAAACCATCTAGAATTTTAAACGGTGGTTTCAAGCCTACCAAACGGTGCATGTGTTATTCAATCTTCGAATGACACATCAGTACTCACATTTAATGCAACATAGTTCTTATACAAATTAAGCCTTAGTGACAGCTACTTTATAACTCAGCAACACTGTAGCAACCTAGTATGCATTTAATGCGCATGAAAAATTGCCTCTTTCTTTGTATTGCACTTACAGCGTGTCAAATCAACACGTTTTAAGCGTAAGGGACTAATGATGATGAGTCAATTTGTAAATTGAAAATAACCCTACAACAAAATGCCACCTGACAGTAGTAATAATACTAGTATATTATGATTCCTCTTAGTTCGAGAATCTTCCCTCAACGTTTCCACTTCGAATATTTTCGTTCGAAGTCCATACTTTTGGATCCTATTTACTCTTCGAATATTTCCGTTCAAAGTCCATACTTCTGGATCCTATTTACTCACTCGACCGAGGGCCTCCCTATCACGACCCAAACCAGTTTAGATCCACGGATCCATAACCGGCTCGGAATGCAAATCTCACCCCATATTGTTATGGGAGTGGAAAGCAATATAAGAACATAAGCGGAAGTTAAATATACAGTTCTAATAAAATATAACCTTAATACTTACAAT
>JAUPMG010009170.1:0-15739 GCA_031762675.1 Pachysandra terminalis | reverse complement strand
CAGTGACTCGGTTCGGAAGAGAACCGCAGCCGGAGGTGGTGCCCCGGCTGTTAATATCTGGACCGGGTTCGAGAGCGGTTTGACGTCTGGTGCGTTGGCTAGCATGTTGAGCACGACCGGTGCACCACACATGTGCGTGACGCTGTATTTGCGAATCGAACCGTAGATCGTCGCAGCATCGAATTTACGAAGGCAGATGTTGGTCCCACCCACGGCAGCCGTCCCCCACGGGTAGCTCCAGCCATTAGAGTGAAACATCGGTAGCGTCCACAAGTAGATTGGTTGCTTTGGTACGGACCAATCCATCAAAGAATTAAGGGTCACCATGAAAATCCCACGATGACATTGTACAACTCCTTTGGGGGATGACGTCGTACCTGAGGTATAATTCAGCACGATCGGATCCCACTCGTTGATTGGTCTGACCCACTTGAACTCAGGATCACCGTTGGTTATCAGACCTTCATAAGTGTCAACGAATTCAACGGCGAATGATGAGTTTGACGTGATTTTTTCTTCTTCGTCGGTGATGAGAACGAGACGAGGGGTCTGGGTGTTGGGTGGGAACAAAGAGAGGGCTTCGAGGACGAGAGATCGAGAGAGGATATCGACGAAGATGAGCTTTGATTCGCTGTGATGGAGGAGTACAGAGATGGTGCGGGCGTCGAGTCGGATGTTGATGTTGTTGAGGATGGCTCCGGACATCGGAACGGCGAAGTGGAGCTCGTACATGGCTGGGAGGTTTGGGGCAATAACGGAGACAACGTGGCCTCGTTTGATGCCGAGAGATGAGAGGGAGGAGGCGAGTTGGAGGCATCGACGGTGAGTCTCAGACCACGTGTTGATTGTATTGTTGTAGATGATGGATGTGCAGTCACCGTAAACAGTAGCAGCTCGTTCGAGAAACCCTAGAGGGGTAAGAGGAGAGGAATTCGCAGGCCTTGACTTTAGCATATCCATGCTTCTCTCCGTTGTGGTGTGGTGTATGCAATGTAAGGAAGGTATAAGGATAACTCTTTCCTTTTTTGTTTTTTTTTGTTTGTTTGCTCTCAGAGACAGATATCATATCATAAGTCTCTGAGACGCATATCCTATCATAAGTCGTGATGAGGTCAGGTCACTCACGTTTCATCACGTTACACACGTGGATCAGAGAAATTGACAACCTAAGAGTATAATTCAAGCTCAAAAATAGAAGGGAAAATTATACTTTGACCCCTTACATTTCTGAAAATTATAAATAGATACCTCTAGTTTCTAAAATCCCAATGTTCTTCCTCTGATTCACTGTCTAATCTAAATTAATCTCTTCCATTAACAGAATCGTTAACCGTGTTAATATTTTTTGTAAATAGACAAAAAAAGACCTTGGTTTTAAACCTGCAATTCAACCCATAATTGAATCAGATCTATCAAATGATAAGAATGCGACCATTCAAATCGAAGGTAAATTTTTTTTCCCTCATTTCTTCTTCTTCTTCTTCTTCAAGTTGGGGGCATTCACATCACCGCCGGCCATTAGTTGCCGGACGTCGTCGAGAGTAAACTATTTGCATATGCACATGTATTTAGGGGCTTCAGTTCCTCTTTGGAACACTTTTCTTCTTAATGACATCTTTCAATCTAACTAAAATAAAGAAACGTTTTCTGTTCATTACATATTATCTTTTTTCTTTTCATCTCTCTCTCAAATCCATTTCATTCCATTATCCCCTGATTCCTCCTACGCTTATCCTTATTTTTTAGTAACAATCACCTTCTAGTTTGAAATCTTTTGTGTTCTGTTGGTTTTATCTATTGGTTAAAACCCATTTCAATCTTACAGAGATTTTTTTTGATTGGTTCTGTAGCAGAGAAATTCATCAGAAGTTAAATAATGGAAAACTTTTCTGTTAATAGTATTGGAGAGGATGAGATGGATTTGCCTGCTGGGTTTCGATTCCACCCGACTGAAGAAAAGCTTATAACTCCTACCTATCCAAGAAGGTTCTTGACACCAGCTTGGATACTATAGCAATTGGAGAGGTGGATTTGAACAAGTGTGAGCCTTGGGATTTGCCAAGAAGTGTTTCTTTTTCTTCTTTTTCTCAACAGATTCAATTACTTTGTCTTCTTAGTTTTGTTTATTTTGGCAAGTGTTCTAACTTTGATTTTTGTGTTCTGTTTTGGGGAAAGGAAGAGCTAAAATGGGTGAGAATGAATGGTATCTCTTCTGTGTGAGAGAAAATACCTAACTGGTAGAAGATCAAACAGAATTAGAGATGTTGGATACCGGAGTTGTCAAGATTGAGGGCTTCCGTCGTTGAGTTTTAGCTCGAGACCGGACGTCGTAGATTCAGTTGAGAAGGTGTTGTCATCAAGCAAGGAAACCCAATTGAGAGGTGCTGTCGTAGTTCAAAAACTAATTGTGAGTAGAGAGAAAATGTTAGAAAAGTAAAAAAAAAAAAAAGGCATTCTTAGCAATGCCAATTATCCATCATTGTAAAAAGGGTAATTTAGTCATTAAAAATTAATTTTAACTTACTCAATAAACCGTACGGTTTTGTTAGTGAGGGTATCTTAGATTAGACAATGTGAGGGGTCAAAGTGCAATTTGCCAAAAATAAAAACTATTAAAAAAATTAAAATATAAAATAAAAAAATATTAGTAAATCTTAAATTTTAAACATTAATTTGTAATCCTAAAACCTTAAAAAAATTATGAACCCTAAACCCTAAATAATTCTAGAACAGTAAATGGAAACTTGAACCCTAAATATTAAAATAAATAAAATCTTAATAAATATTAAACTCTTAAATCCTAAAAGAAAAATATTAATTGTAAAACTTTAAAAAGCTTAAAAAAATGTTAAAAGAAAAAGATGAACCCTAAAACCCTAATAACTAAATCTTAAAAAAAAAAATCCCTAAAAAAGATGCTAAACCCAAAAAATGATGAACCCTAAAACCTTAAAACATAAAGAAAAAAAAAGAAGATAAATCTTGCGATTGGGATACTTCAGATTTTAGTTATTTTTTATTGGGTAAATTTCAGGTTTGGTATAATACCCACTATCATTCTGAAAATGACAAATACATTCTCTTTACTATCACCATTCGGATATGGATCTCCCCTACACTGAGAACACTAACGGAAATAATCAATTTTTACATGTTTTAGACTACTTTACCCTTGTATTTAAACCTACCACAATACCACCACTACCATGGTGGTGATGGGGGTGGGGTGGTGGTGGTGGGGGTGAGGTGGTGGTGGTGTGATAGGTTTAAATACAAGGGCAAAATAGTCTAAAACATATAAAAATTGATGATTTCCGTTAAATTCCGTTAGTGTGGGAATGTATTTGTCCCTTTGAAAAGGATATAAGAGGTATATGGATATTAATCGAAACCTCAAGGAAGGTTTGTGGAATTTACCCTTTTTTATTTTATATCTAAGTCCTCTATATATAAAAGAAAATTCAGGCGAGTTGGAGCGTGAGTTGGGAGCATAAGATGCACATTTCATTTCCTAATTTGTCCTGAAGTCTTTTTTTTTTTATATAATTTCACCTCACTCCTTTCATTTTACCGATGTGTGTATGACTCATTATGTGTGCATTTTTATTTTTTTGGAAAGAGATTCATTCATATATTACTTACACACAAAAGTACATCCCATATAGTCTTTAGACATACATCTGCTTTGGATAATTATCTAACCAAACTTTAAAATTATTAAAACCATACCCTATTTTAGACAAACTATCTACCACTGCATTACCTTCCCTTCATATGTGTGATACGAGAACCTTCTCAAAATATTGCAAATTATGCATCACCTTTGGCAATCGCATGTACCTACTATGGAATTTGCATTTCTCCTTTGATCCATGCAATAACTGTTGATGAGTCCCCTTCTATCCATATATTATTAATTCCAAAGTTTCTAATTAAGCATAAGCCTTCCTTGTCAGCTAAAAGCACAGCAAAATAGATATTACATGCAACAATCTTAGACGCATATGCAAACAAGGTCTCCCATTAGAATCTCGTAGTACACCACCTATTGCTACTACGTCCTCTGTCTTTATTGCCACATCAAAATTAAGCTTATGCCATGTCTCTTTTGGAGGACTCTAGGAAACCAAAATCTGTTTCTCTTTTCTATCCTGACCCTGTTCACCACCTGCACATATAGTTTCATTAGATTTTTCATTAGCATAAATATATTCACCTAAAAGCTTACCTGCCTGCTCCAAAACATCTCTCGGATGGGTATTTACTTTGTCTAATCTTATTTTATTTCTTCTTAACCATATATACCAACATATGCATAAGACTTTCCCTAAATTCAACATAGATTTATCTCTAATAATTCTCAATTATTGTAAAATATCAGTTATCTCATCATCTAATAATGTCTTGGATTTCATCACATGCCTGCAAAATTTGTCTTGTGAAATTATAATTTTTAAATAGGTTATTAATATCCCCAATCTCATTATCACAAAAAATACAGTACTAGTCAATATGAAACTGTCTCAAGGCTAGACAGAAGCCAGTAGGCAAATATTTATGGCACATCATCCAAGCAAAAATTTTAATTTTAGGTGGACGTTTCATTTTTCATATTGTTTTACATAAATCCTTATTGGTTATAACTCTATTGTCTGAGTTTCTAACAGCCCATGTTGTCGATTTTAAAGAAAATTTCTCAGCACATTGAATCCTTAAGTTTTATTCTGGGTATATTCCAACTTAAAATCTTCTCAAGAACTTCTTCATTTACTTCATGATCTTTTAAGTATTCTTTATTCTATTGATTGTCTGTCATCATTTAGGAATTCTATAACCATTTGTTCTTGATCAATATTATTTCTTTCATTTTCATTAATTAACTCTATAAGTGGTTTATCTCCTAGCCAAATATCTTTCCAAAATATTATGTTTCTTCCATCTCCTATTGCCCACCTTATTCCCTTCTTAAGAATGTCTTTATTGTTTAATATATGTTTCCAAGTATGTGAGTCATTATTTCTTTTCCTGACATCAAAAAAATCTTTTTGCCTCAAGTATTTATGTTTTATAATAAAGTATCTTTTTCTATTAACATTTTCCATCCTAACTTAGCCATACAAGCACTATTAACATCCGATGTGTTTCTAGTTCCTAAACCTCCTTCAAGATTATGTATATATATATTTTTTTTTTTCGGTCAATCATTTGAATACTCATTTCTTTCCTATTACCATGCCAAAGAAATCTCTTTGATACTTACCAAGGACTTCTCTAGTTTTAGCCGGTAACCAACAACTCATAACATATTGAGGAATAGCTGCCATTGTTGATTTTATCAGTGTAACGCTTCCAGCTCGAGATGGTAAGTTTGCTTTCCATTTCTCTAATTTTTACTTTACCCTATCTTTAATATATTTGAAATATTATCTTTTATTTAATTTTATATCAATTGGTATACTTAGATATTTCTCTTCTGTTTTTTTTATTGAACATTTAATAATCTTACTTAATAACTTTCTATGCCTATTAGGAACATTCTTTGAAAAAGTAATATTGGATTTCTGAAAATTAACTTTCTGTCCAAAGTCGCTACAATATATTTCTAGTATATCCTTTAGTTTTCCTTTCGCATCTAAATTAGCTTTAGCAAATAAGATGCAATCTTCAACAAACATTAAATGGCTTATTCTAGGACCATGTCTCGAAATTTGAAAACCTAAATTACTCTTTTGTTTATTCATTTCATATTCTATATTTTGGGATAGGACCTCAGTACATATAATAAAAATATAGGGCAAAATAGGGTCTCCTTGACGGATTCCTCTAGATGGATGAATTCTCTCAGAAGCATTTTCATTAATTAAAATGGAAAAGGATACAGTAGATATGCATTCCATTACCCAAAAAATCTATTTCTAATGAAAACCCATTTTGATCATCACAGCTTTAATAAACGGTCATATTCCAGCCGATCACATAAGCTTTCTCCACATCTAACTTCAGACTTATCCATCCAGTTTCTCCTTTCTTTCTCTTAGAAGTGTAAAATATCTCATGTGCAATTAGTATATTCTCAGTTATCCATCTTCTCGGAGCAAAAGCTCCCTGCAATGGAGATATTATCTTATTAAGGATTGATTTTAATCTGTTAGCCAAGATCTTGGATATGATTTTATTACTAATATTACGTAGACTAATGGGTTTACTGTCACTAGTCTTCTCCTGCACCTGACTTTTAGGTATCAAAGTAATAAAGGTATAGTTCAATTCTCTAAGCATATGTCTATTATTAAAAAAATGATAAACCTTGTTACATACACTTTGACCTATAACTTTCTAGAATTTCTTATAAAAAATAATTGAAGCCCATCCGGCCCAAGGGCTTTAAGATCCTTCATTTGTTGAATAGGTTGCTATATTTCAACTTCTGTAACTGGTTTGACTAATTGGTTGTAATCTTCCTAAGATAAGATACTATTTGATTGATGACATCTAGAGATTTAAATACTTCATTTTTTATTCTGACTACTAAATCTTCTTGAGAAATCTTGAATTCTCCTAATATCTGACTGAGTTTCAATCTATTGGTTATCAGCATTTTTAATTCTCCAAATATGGCTATGGTTTCTTCTTTGAACAGTATGAAGATATCTAGTGTTTTTATCACCTAGCTTTAACCACAATATTCTTGATTTTTGTGCCCAAAATATTTCTTAGCATTGTAATAATTTATCATATTCCTTGGTAATTTCCTTTTCTTTCTCATTTTGATTAGTTCATTTAGTTTTTGGTTTTGTATCTGAGTTAAGTTATCCATTACAATCATAAGCTTTTCAAAAATATTTTTGAAATGCTCTTTATTCCATTATTTAACTAGATCCCTAAACAGCCTACATTTCTTAGCAAATTTGTATGTATAAGTTCCAGGAGGATTAATATTCCATGCTTGTTTAACCACATTCTCTAAATCTGGATCTAAACACCACATAGCTTCAAACCTAAATGTCACACCCCAGATCCCGTAACTCGAATCCCAAAGTAGGATGACATGGATCTCGATGTGAGACATTCGGGATCCATTTCTAAACCGCAGATTGCCAAATCATTACCAAGACACAAGATGGAATAAATCTGATTTATTCATCAACACAGAGTTGCGGAAGCAATTACAATAATCCAAATAAAATTAAGTACATCTACCGGCTTTAGAAGAGCCTTACAATAAAACTGAATACTAAACTCCCAACTGAATTCAATACAACTGAAATTATAATTAAAAGAACATGAATAAAGTTCAAGCATGAACAACAACATACGCCCATGATTTCCAATCAATTCTATCTCAACCTGCAACATAAAAGTTACTTAAGCATTGAATGCCCAGTAAGCACAATCCCGTTAAACTCAACATCATATAACATAATGGTATCATCGACAAAACAACATAATCAATTCTGAAGCATATGGCAAGATAGTTTTAATGTAAAATGAGTATGATGAGTGTATGTCATACAAATGTTCTAATGTGTGCTCAAACAATTGAATACAAATGATATGTTATGAAATGTCTAATGTAAATGTATAGTGCTAAGTCTCCCTCATTGTAGCTTCAGTAACAAATAAAGGTTTCGGGACAAAAGGTCACCAGGAACAACCGGCCCCTATCTTTGTTCCGAGCGCTAATCCATGGTACGAAGGCTAGCATGTACTGATTTCATGTGTGTACAATACTCAAGGTCCAGCCGACCTTATGGAACCAACTATGATCCCAACTTATTTCGTAGGACTTGCAACCTACAGGTATAGACAACCTTATCTTTTCCACCTTCCGAGCACATTTAACATTCCACATAAACACAGTATGCATGCATTATTAACTGTAAGATCCAAATGATAGTTTCTCTTGGACACTATCCACGCGTCCATACACGCGGATAATCCATTGGATTCCATCATTCGCATCCTAGCATTATAAATCAATCTCAGATCCACACAATCAAATACTTAGAGCTTATTAATGATAAAATCTCCCGGAAACTACCTTACCGCTCATACACTTAGATAATCCGTTAGAGCCCATCATTTAAAGTCTAAGCTGAAGACCAATCGAAGGTGTGTGTTCAGTAAGGTTTGCCTGAAGATAAGGGCATCAAAGTAGGTTCTAACAGTAAGGTTTATGGTCCTAGACCTCCCTTTGATCCCAACACCCGCATCAGAAAAAGCCCAAACCAATCTGACCATCCAAACCCTTCAATTTCTCCAAAATAACAATCTGTCAGTACCCTCATCGATGTACCAATGGGTACTGGTAAACTCACTCGATACTCCGTCTGTAGGCCAGTCGGTGTACCGACACCTACCGAACGGTAGCAGTAGTCTCCTGTCGGTAGGGCGGTCGGTAGGGGTGTTAATTGGTTCGGTTAAAACCGCAAACCGAACCGAAAAAACTGGTTTGGTTCGGTTATTTATATTTTCGGTTCGGTTATGGTTTAAGAAATGCCAACCGAATTAATTCGGTTTGGTTTATGGTTTAGACCTTTATTTAGCCGAACCAAACCGAAAACTGAACCGAAATAACCGAACTTACCTAAACCGATAACCAAACCGAACTAAACCGAGTAGCAGGGGCTGCTGCGCGCGCCCCGCGCAGGCCCATTATTGTTGTTTATTGTCCCACATCGGTTGTCCCCAACCGATGTGCTATAAATAGGGGTGGTATTGTCAGAGGTGGACCACCAATTTGGTCTGACCTCTGAAGGTTAACCGGATCGGTTTTTTCCTTCGGTCTAACCTGTTTAAATATTAAATTTTATTTTTATTATTAATTTTTAAAAGATAATAATAATAAGTAATATTTTTTTTGGTCTAACCGGTTTGGTTCGGTTTACGATTTAGTCAAAAAAATTTGGTTCGGCTTTCGGTTTGGTTTTTTTTATTAAAGTTTTGGTTTGGTTCGGTTTGCGGTTAGTCAAAAAAATTTGGTTCGATTTGGTGTTTTTATTAGAGTTTCGGTTTGGTTCGGTTTTTGGATTGCTCACTTCAAAGTCGGTTTGGTTTAGGTTTCAACTCTAAACCGAACCAAACCGAACCGTTGACACCCCTAGCGATCGGTGTACCGAGACCCACCGACGAACTCAGTCCATATTCCATCGGTAGGCTCGTCGATATACCGACGCCTATCGATCAAATCAAGTTCACTACATCATCTCACACCGTCGGTAGGGTGGTCAGTGTACTGACGCCTACCGACGGGCCAAGTTCATGTGTTAACAATCATCAGTAGGATGGTCGGTGTACCGACGCGCCGACCGATGATCGCAATTAGGTTCGTTCTCATGTTCTTCATGTCATTTTCCATGGCAAATCAAATCTAAAACTCACATAAATCATACCTAACATCGTAGGATGAAAAACCAAGGTAAATACTCATTGAAAAACAACATGCTATACACAAGATATTGAAAATCCCAAATCACATGATGTACATACGTTTAATTTTCAGAAATTCAACATACATCATGATATACAATGGAATCATACAGGATAAGTAACTTACATCGATTACTAGCAATCAAGGTTGAGGATGTAGTTGGTTAGGCTCAATCTCTCACTATCCTCGTTTTCTACTTCTCTTTCTTCTCTGAAATTCAGACTGGGTTTAGACTCTCAATCTCTCTCTCAGTTCTTCTTTTCACTCAGCCAATTCAGTCTGCACTTCATACGTAGAGGAAGTTAGAGGTATAGGGAGCTACTCCCTAACTTCTCTTCGCTCTTTCCCCATGTTTCAGCCACGACACGCAGACCAATTCAACACATAACCGTACGTTTGAATTTGAGGTCAAAAACTCATAATACAAGCTTAACCTCATTTTAATAGTTATTTACACTCTGACCCCTACACTTTTATGTCAAATTACAATTAAACCCTTATGTTTAATTAGTTCACATACTTTATAAACACATGCCAAATTGAACATTATTTAAATGCAATAATTAAAGAGGGAGAATTTTCTTAAAGAGTTTAGGTCACTACACTAAATGGTTTACTCACATCATGTTTCTCAAATTTTTTTAATAATATTGGAGCATGATCAAAATAAAATAAAAAAAAGGAAGATGTAATACAGTAGCCTCATCATATAACATTCATTATAACATTCATGCTCTTACGTTTATTAGACCAACTAGAAGGATTACCTTTATAGCCGATGTCGATCCGACTGCATCTATCAACACATTTTTGGAATCTCTCAGAATGAGAGGAACCCATCATTCTTCCTCCCAACTTGTCTTCCGAGCGGACTTAATAAGGCATTAAAGTCTCCTACCTCTACCCATTCATCCGAAGTATTATCCTTCAGATAATCTAATTGTTTCTAGGCTAGGTCTCTACTTTGAGGCTGTGGATGAACATAAACGATAGTTAAAAACCAATCCCTGCCCTTCCTCTTATCATATACCAGGAAGTGCACTAATTAGTCATTGGAAGTAATTATTTGGAGAACATAATACACCTCATTCCAAAAGATCATCATTCCCCCAGATCCATTCACCGCATCAATACAAAACATATTCTCAAAGCCTAACTTCTTTTTCCATTTTTCTGCTCTAGCACTACAGCATTTTGTTCTAATAAGGCTATTAGATCCGGTTTACAGTAGCCATTAAGTATTTTAGTACACCAGACAGCAGAACGACGTCCCGCCCCTCTAATGTTCCATTCTAGAAGTCTCATAAGAATGGATTGGGGATCTTTTATATGTTCCTTCCTCACTATATGACTCATTCATTTTTCTTTTAGGTGATTTACGCCTTACCTCAGGAAGGTTGGACAGCTCGTGAGTGACAGAGGAGGCTTGAGGATACAAAGCAATGGTGTTTGCTGCTCCCTCCAACCGCACCTCCGCCAAATAGGGCCTTCGATCTTGCTGGAAAAGTTGCGCTTCTTCCTTACCAGTGAGTGCTACATCTAGCTAAGGGAATTCGTATTCCATCTGCACAATTTCTTCAATCATCTTCTTTCTCTTCTTCAAAGTCTTCACTTTTAAATTTCTTGTGATCACCCCCGGGTTGGGTGGACCCTACGTCGAAAGTTGCCACCATTCATCCGGTTTGGGTGTGAATGATCATCCATTGGTTTTGATTGATTGATTACGAAATTGAACCGAGATTGTGAAATTGGTACGGTCTAATTAGATTTGAGTAAAGGGGTTTACTCGAGAGAGTGGGAAGGTGTTACACACCCACTCATCTCCCAGTGCCACTGGTTACCCGGCTCAAAATTGTTTGGGTCAATTTAGATAAAATCTAAGAATAAAATAAATTAAAAAAAAAAAAAAAAAAAAAAAAAAATAGTAAAATCCTAAAATGGATTCTAAAATCACCAAAATCTTTAAAAATCCTCAATGCATCAAAACCTTAGTAAAATCCTAATATGTTAAAGATTTCTAATAGCATAAGATGTCTTAAAAACAAACATGAATAATATTATCATAGAATCACTTTACCATATTAAACCACATGTAATACTGCAACAACTGAGAAATTGATTGAGCCAAAACATCATATATTATATGATAATGATGATCCAGTGACCTAATTAAGCAGCCACGTGTCACCTGCTTGACCCATGGACCATGGGTCTAATGGGTCCCTCGACTCGGTTTGACCCGGCCCAATCGGTCCAACTTGGTTCAATTTGGTCTGACCCGACCCCATCGGTTCAACCCGGTCAAACTTGGTTCAATTTGGTCTGACCCAGCCCAATCCAACCTAACTAGTCCTACCCAGTCTTACCCGGTCTGACTCGGCTATTATAAGTTATATACATTTGACTCACCTTCCATTAGATATTTTTTATATAATCTGTCTACATGTGACTCACCTACATCAGATATTTCTCATAAATTATATACATGTAACTCACCTTCTATTATATATTTATATAAGCTATCTACATGGTGAATCATTATCCACATGTCACATTCTCACTCAAGACTTATAGGCCAAGTTTACTTGGAGGCCAAGTAAAACAAGGCTCTAAAAAAACTACTTCAGCACAAGAAGAGAGGAGGGGAAAAATCTGAGAGAATCAGAAAGGCTCCTGAACATCAGAAAAAAAGGGAAGAAGAATACTACAGAAAGAAACATCTCTTTCCTTCCATCTCTCTGTCTCTTCCTCTCATTCATTTCTTTATTATTTCCTTCTTTATCCCCATATGATTGGGGTGTTCATTGTATCTACTATACTTCTAAATAGTGAAAAAAAGTCCTCCTATGAGGTGACCCCCGTGGACTAGGCATATTGCCGAACCACGTAAAAATTCTGAGTACTTCTATACTGGCTCTCCCCCCTCTCCCTCTTCTTCTTTTATATTTGTCGAGCATAGGCGTAGCACCGTCCGAACGGTTGCGTGACGGTTTAGGCGGACGGTTGGGACACCCCACCTGCCCAAGCAAGACCTTATCCAACCTCGGGCAGTGCGGAAACCACTGACACGCGACGTCGTCACGTGCCTACGTGATTTACGCCCCTTTAAACAGCTCGATCCTGATCGGCAGCTTAAAGTGAGTCAAGTAACACAAATTCCGCATCAACATTTGGCGACTTCATTGAGGATGTCTTTTCTACGTACTGCGACAAACGCGGCTCATATTACAAGCCTTCTAAGAGGTATGACAAGCTTTATGGTTCTTTCCTTATTGGTTTTGATTATCTTATTTTACATAAAGTCCCATTTTTATCTGCGTATGGTCCGTTTAGACCTTATTCCTACGCATTTTGACCGTCCGAAGCCTTATTTCTGTGAAGAAATTGGCATTCCGGATATTATTTATGAAGGAATTTGCATTCTGGGCATTTTCTATGAAGAAGATTGCATTTGGGGCTCATTCTATAATTAAAAAACCCCAAATGCAAGTTTTGTTATTACAAAATTGCATTTGGGGCTCATTCTATAATTAAAAGTATAAAATTTATAAATATATAATATTATTAGTTGGACTAAATTGGGCTAGGCTTCCACTTATCTTGTCTTTGCCTGACTTGTTATTTAATTGGATCCGGTTGAACGAGCAGTATTGATCGCACGGGCTATCATATCTTGTTCAAGCTTGTCAACATATCTGGATTGGCGGACCAGGTCAGGTGGGCCGCCAGACCCACTACCACCCCTACCTGACATATTGCCATTCAAGAATATGCTATTTGTATGTATTTTATTTTATATTAAAATATATGTTAATAAATAGAAATATTCAAGAAATTATATAATTTACCTAAAAATTTTATTGTATTTATAATATATCTAAAAGTGAAATATGCTCCAATTGATCGAATAACGAGTTTGATAAGGGTGTACTCGTGTAATGGTGATTAGATTTGTCAAAAACCTTTTCGGGCCAAATTAGCAATAGCTTCGATCAATAGATTTATAAGTCAATCAACTGGTCCAAGTTTCAAAACCCTAGTTTCCAATATGAGAGAGAGAGAGAGAGAGAGAGAGAGAGAGAGAGATTTCTTTGAACTTTCAATTTATAAATACATTTAATGTAGAAGAGGAAAAACTTTAAATTTGAGAGAGAGAGAGAGTTATTTTTTTTCTAGCTTTTTCAAATGCATTTAATGCAATTGAAAAGAAAAAGATAAGACAAAAAATGAAGAAACACATGTAGAGACCCGTATCCGAAATTAATAGAAATAACCTTGTTTTAGGTTACTTAAATGGATTAATTAATGTGAGTGACCAATAGGGGTAAATGGGTAAATTTTTGTAACTTGTGGTATGAGACTTAAGTCAATTAGAGGTTGGACTAATTAGTAATGTTAAAAGGTTATGTTGGGGGTCTTATTGTAATTAATGAGACTATATGAGGTTAAGTTTGTAATATGAGATTTTGGACCCAACAATTCAAACACACGGTTGTGCGATAAACCGGTCTTGTAGTCGTGTTTGAAACGTGGAAAGAAGAGATGAGAGAAGTTAGGGAGAAGCTCCTATATCTCTAACTTCCAACGTGGGAAGATGAGAGATTGATTTTGGTTGTGCTTGAGAGAAGAAGAGCAACTGAGAAACTGAGAAAGAGAAGAGAACTTGAACCTAGCAAATTTGTGTAGAAGGAAAGAGAGGAAGAGAATTAAGAGGAGAAGGAAGGAGAAGAAGAAGAGAAATGTGGAAGTAGAGAGTCACATAGCAACAATTGATCACAAAGAAAGAGGTAAGTTCCTTTCTTTGTATAGTTTTCATGGAATAATATGTTCGTTTTCTGTTTGGATTGTTCGTATGCATATGATTTGTAGGCATGACTCCTTTAAAGCATGATGAATGAACTAAATTCATGATGAGCATGTGTATAAGTAAATTAAATGATGTGTTGTATGATTTGTCATGTTCAATATAGCTATTTAGATGTTAATGGATCATTAGAGATGAATAGGTTTGGTTTTGGTATCAAATGATGCATTTATGAAATCTTGGAATTTGTACAGACCTGAAATATTGATTTAAGAACCTATCTAAACATTTTTCATAATTTATTTTATATTTTATTATGATTCCCCTGTTCCTTAGGAACACAAGGAACTAAGTTTGAGGTAATTCCGATAAGAAATTAGAAAGTTATGACTAAATTACTAAAGATACGTCAGAGCTGAAAAATCTAGAAAATAAACCGTCGGTAGGCATCGGTACATCAACCGAGACCATTTTAGTTGATCGGTGTTGGTACACCGACAAGCCTACCGACATGGGTCTACCGATGAAGTGTAATTAGAGAGATCGTAGTGCTTCGGTAGGCGTCGGTACACCGACCAACCTACCGATGGAGTCTATTTGAAGAGACCTTGTTGGTTGGTAGGCGTCGGTATACCCGACAAGCCTACCAACAGGAGGTCACTGTAGCACTTCGGTAGGTGGCGGTACACCGAACACCCTACCGATGGAGATTTAGACTATCAAACCTTAGTTGATCGATAGGCGTCGGTACACCGATCAGCCTACCGATTGAAGTTGTTTTGGTTATTTAGGTAATTTTGAAAAGGGGTTTGGATCTGGTGTTTGGAGTATAGTATGTACGGAATAAAGGAGGGTTATTAGGCTATGACCCACTTGCAGAAACCAAGTTTGGAAGGTTTGAGACACTTAAACCAATTGACCAGAACTTATACTTGTGGATGAGATGCTTATGATGGTCTCCAGCAGATTATCCGTGTGTATGAGCACGCGGATAGTTTCTGATGGGAATTATTATGGGGATCCAAAGTTGATAGACCAATATTGATTATGGTAGTCATATTGTTATTACCTGTGGAAGGGATACTAGTGATGGCACCTGGAGGATTGTTCGTGTGTACGAGCGCACGGGCAGTTTCCGAATGAGGTTATCACCAACAATCTCACTGTGTGTAGAAAGGATACCTGTGATGGCGTCTGGCGGATTGTTCATGTGTATGGGTGCATGGGAAGTTTCCAAAGGATCCTATCACCGGAATTCCTATTGATTGGGATACTTCGGATTGAGACGTGGAACTTGTTATTGTGGGTAATCGTCTTTGATAGAAGGTGTCACGACCCGACCCAAAAATTTAAAATTTTTCCGGATCCAGTTGCGACCTTCACCCCATATCACTATGGAGGTGGATATACATGGTAAAACATAAGCGAAAGTTCAATAATTGTTCTAGTAAGATATAAGTAACTATTATTACAATGTTTGAATCTAAACAAATTCTAAACAAAGG
>JAUPMG010009161.1:5703-15740 GCA_031762675.1 Pachysandra terminalis | reverse complement strand
TGAGTGTCAGATAGTGCTTTCTATAACTATTATGAGATCTGGATAAATCATGCTGTCTGAATCATTTTAAGATTGTGATCTTGGCCACTCCTTGAGACATCAGAAATTCTGGATTGCAAAATGCAAATCATGAAGCCAATTCTTTTGCATATGGCTACATATAATTTCTTTGGGGTGAACATGTTTCAATTTAGTTGATGCTACACTATCTATTATTCTAATTAATGATGTCTTTATTTCTTTCTTTTTCTGACAAAAATTCGTTACAAGTCTAACTCTCGAAGTCTCATGTGTACAATTTAAGTAGTTTTATTATTTACAATTTGACGGCTGTAGTAGTCAAATGTACAGCTTTTCAAAATCAATTCTGTCTAGTGCTTATGGCTTTAAAATTGCCCTGAAGTCAAATTAGTTTCACCAAATTAATTCCATTTCCACCTATTCCAAAGTGATGCGCACTGAACTTTAGTCAATTTCTTGACTTCTACTAAAAATGTGGCATTTTCAGTTTCTAACAATGGTGCAAGTCATGGAAGCATTGCAATTAAAGCTTCCATGAATTCCATGATAAAAAATGATTTGAAGGCACAGAATCTTACAAAGATATGGTTTTTGATCGATTAAATGTTAGTCGAACAATGTTTGTGTTATCCCAACCAGTTCAAAGGAGGAATTATTGTTGTTGATTGATTGAAGCTAAAAGGATTACCAGGGCCTATGATGGGAAAAAAAATATCAACATGCTCCGGAGGCATTAAGTGAGCGATGATGACATTCAAGAGAAATGTGAACACGGTAAAACTGGAAGTGCTAATTAGATGCTCAGTCTAGATGTGTATTTCTTGTGAAAATTATGCATTTTTATCTGCAATCATAGCATAGATGAGTCCACGTTTGTTTTTCATGAAAGTTGCTGCTGGTGATGTAGCTGCTTGAGGTGTAAGTATTCCGTTCTGCTGTCATAGTATTGAAGGTAATGCTGTATGTGGGATGCTTGTTCAGTATAACCTGGAAAAGATAATCCTTGAATCCCAAATCAAATGGTTCCTTACTGTTTTTATTTTTTTGGTTGACTAAAGGCAGAAGACTTACATGGAAAGGACAATTCTAGGAATACTTCTTGTTGTAATTGACCTGTTTCATGCAATTTTTCTTTCTACTGTTTGCTTCAAAAGGTCAATTGTCTCTTATTTGTTTATATTGCCATTTTATTGTTGCCTCGACAGTTATCTAAAATGAAGATGAAACAAAAATCTTGTACTTCTTACTTTTTATTTTTATAAATCTTCTGTATTATGATATTCTTTACCATTTGGTGTCCTATGTTACTTTTTGGTCGACTTAAAGTTAACTTTTGTCTAGTGTAGAGAACAGATATCTGATAGTCTGGAATATCAACTCCCTGAAATTTTTTTTTTTCAGTTGTCAATTGTTGTATGCCCACAGTCCACAGCCCACAGCCCACAACCAGAAGAGCGAAGAAATGTATGATTTACTTCCAGAAGTGGTGTAGGATTCCGTTGACCGTACATCATAAGTCCTACACAGTCTAGACTTCCTTGAACTTCACCTGTCTTACCCAGATGCTTCCCTGTTACATGTATTGCATACAAGATGATGATGATGATGATGATTGCATAACGAGAAATGAAGGCCTTTGAACCGCATCGGAGCTCTGTTTGGTAAGAATGTGGCTTTAGTCATCTTTGGGTTTGTTGAAAGAACTGAATTTCCCTATAGTTCACGTGCAATCCAGCTTCTTGATAAATTTTGTCATGCAGGGCCAGGTGGATAGGATCCACCTTAGGAGATTAATGGGGAAGCATGCTGCCTAGGAGGGGTTGCAAGGTAGCTTCTTTCTTTCGTCTTCTATTTATCTATGAATAATGGTCAATTGTTCCCACCAAATGTTACCTTTGCTTTTCTTCCTCCCACATATCAAGTAGCCCTAGTTTTCCTGAAATTTGGTTTCATGCAATTTACCATTTCTCCAGTAGAACATACACTTGCTGATGTGAGGGGATGGATGGACTAGATATTTCAGAGGGTGGTACCTAATATGTTAGCAAGCTCTCTGGTTACCCAAGTACTACCTTTTACTTATTCTAAAAAAAATTTCTATCTGAATGATCAGATGTTATTCAAAGGGATGTCGTCAGCATGGAGTATCTCGATTTGGTTTCTTTGATAAGCATGAAGTTTTCTAGTGGAAGTAATACAGATAATGAGATCGTAGTGGGAGCTCAATTTGGAAGTGGCCAACTCTCAGTTTACCAAAGTAATTAATGGTTTCACTCTTTTCACGGGTCAAGGGAGCTGTTGCAAGCCGTGCAGTCGCCTAGGATCATCATCACCTGGATGTTTTAAGAGCATAGAAAGATATATATATATTACTCAGCATATACGTGCAAGGCGTCATACCGCATTAATACTGAATTCATTTGAAAGAAGTATCAGAAATGATGGTTGTATGAATAGTTCTCCTTTGAATAAAGAATGGACTTTTGCAGGCTTTTCATTATTGGTTTGTACAAGCAGCATTTTGACGAGGCAAATTTGAATCCAATCCACAGGCCTTTGATGTTAAACTTGTATCATTTAATGGAGTTTGGTCTCCATAGTCCATATATGCTGTTTTTCAGACTGGTATACTCTAATACACCTGCCAATTTCAAATACATAATTCTGAACCCTGTTAGGACAAGGATTCACACATGATTTTGGTTACGTGAACCATAAAGTATATGACCCCACTTATATGTTTTTAACTTTCATCTCTAAACACATTTGTAGTTACAAAGATGTCACACATGATTTTGTGAATGCTACGACACTGTACTTGTACATGACCCCACTGTATAAGGTCTTTTTGTGTATGATAAATCCAACACTTGTGTATTAATGGGTATCGTCATTACTCCCAACGGTAAAAATATTAAATTTCATTTAAACAGATTATAGCTTTTGGTTATGGATACTATCACATCTTGAAATCCTTCTGGTTGGATATAAAACTCCATGTAGATACATCCTCTAGAATCTCTGAATCGGGTGGAATTATCTCTTGAGCGAGTAGCAACTAACCTGTAGTACCTTCCAAAGAAAAAAAAAACCCTAACCTGTAGTAATCCTCTGTTACCCAGCCTTCGTATGAGGATTCACAAATGGCAATGCGAAGACGAAACTGGCAAACGTTAAAAACATTGCAGAAGCGATAGCAATTGCAGTATATATGGGGAATGTAGTAGTAACAGCAATTCTTTCATCTGCTGGTGAAACCCAGTGAGCTAATTTTTTTTTTTTGAAAGATTTTGCAAATCCAGTCTAACCATATGTTTAGATCCCCTGAACAATGCATTCTCCAGACAAGAATCAATGACAAAGTAAAAGCAGTTCACTAATACAGAGGAATAAAAATCATCCTAAGGCGGCGTTTGGCCCGGCTTGTGCTTTTGGATAAGCACTCATTGGATAGGTAGCTCAATGAGAACACTTATCCACAACAACAATAAATTGCTTACTTGAAGAAAATAGTGTTTGGTAAATACATTTTTTTTAAGTGCTTATGAAATTTTAAGGGTAAAATAAGTATGATGAAAGTTTAGACATAACATTTACTTAAATGCTTATGAAAGTTTAGGCGTAAAATGGGAATTATAAAAATATTACTAAAGTTTAGAAATAGCTTCCCGCATAATTAATAAGAGAAGCTGGTCTCAACAGCTTCTCCTTATGGGTAGCTTTCCTCTACTGCTTAATTAATAAGAGAAGCTGGTCTCAACAGCTTCTCCTTATGGGTAGCTTTCCTCTACTGCTTATGGGTAAGCACATACCCATTAGGTGTTACCATAACACACTTTTAATTTTAAAAAGTGCTTTAATAAGCCATAAGCTGAAGTAAGCACTTATAAAAACGCAGCTTGAAATTTAACTTTAGAGATGCATGCACTTGAAAGAAAATCTAATAATAGAATTGGTCGTATTTATAACAGCCCAGAAATAATAACTTCACCATCTCTATGCCTTTCTTTCTTTTTTTTTCTAGGTATAACAATTTAAGCAATTAAAAAACCCTTCCTATTTTATGGCGTGGGAATCTGGATTTTTACAGAGACAGCAGCAACCACACCACTATGTATGGACTGCATGATATATATCACACCATGCAGCCTACACCTGCACATTGCACCCATATATGCACATGCAGGCATAAGTGATGATGAAGCATATGACAGTAACTTAAATGTCTTATTCACACCCTATCAGAACAAATTTGCACGGAAGAACCATGGGAGGACAAATGCTATTACCAGGCATGCCATCAGAAAGTTACAAAACGGCTGACCACGCCAGCATCCTCCTCTCCTTTCCAAGGAGTTGCTACTGCTACCGGTTCTCCTCTCGTTCCACTCCTCCATGAATCCGCTATCCTCACTACCGGTGATATTCTTTGCAGCCTCACCACAAATTTCACAGTATCTGCAGGAAAATAGATATATTACAAAACGTCAAATGCTAGGGTTAGAAGGAAATCATGAATCCAAGTTACGACGTTAATGAAAAAGAGTTTAATGTTATGCCGGTCCGAACAACTTACTTAGTAGCTTATATGGTCCAAGAACAGTGAAGGTAATTAAGGGAAACATTTAGGAGGAAGATGAGGCACTTTTGAATTTCTCATGGGAGCAGGTTCACATTGAACAAGAGTTGGGTCAATTCTCGTTTGAAGTTTAAACTAACAATTCATAAGTTTAGAATATATTTCTCACACAGTATAGAAAGACATAAGTTCGGTTTAAACATTCTATTATCAGATTCCAATCCTGCTGTATAAGAACATATATATATATATCTGTAGTTCAGTTTGCCATTGAATAGAAAGGTTGATATCAAAGGCAAGATGCCTAGCCATAGTCCACAATGTTTATCAAGATTATGAACTTGTATAGACTTTTATTTATTTCTAGGTCGTTGCATCCCTCCTTATCATTTGATGGATACTCTTTAGTTGGGGTATTCCCTTTCCTCTTTCACGAGTACAATTTGTATTTTGGGTCTAAATCAAATAAGAAAGGCTGAAATCAAAGGCGAGATGGCTAGTCACAGCTCATGGCAATTATCAAGATGACAAATTTGTATAGCCTTTTATTTATATTAGAGCTTAGCATCATAGCATATATTTTTTTTCTTATGAATAAAGATATTATATATGTATAAGGAAAGAGAGGAATGTACAATGTATAAATCAAGAAAACAAAACAAAAACAAGAGAAACTGTACACATACTATACAAGGTGGGCGAACTCCTTTATTCTACAACTACTCAGTGATCATATCCTCGGTTGGGATGCCAGTAAAGAGGGAATCTCTATGCACACCCCTCCTAGCCAACCTATCAGCTAATTCATTGCAGATCTAGGCGCATGGAAGAACAAGATGTTCAATCCATTTGCTAAAAACCATGCCAAATGAACTAAATGAGATAGATGCCAAGAATGTATTCAACAATCCCTTATCCATAAGAAAACAACTGACTAATCCTCCACCTCCAGATCTCAAAATCCCTCTCTCAACCCTGTCACCACTGCATAGATCTCGACTCTGACAGCATTCCCTTCCCCTCCCTATAGAGCCTGGAGAATGCATGTAAGATATGTCCCTGATAGTCTCTGAACACCCCTCCAATCCCTAACGGGTTAGGAATATTAAGGGACAATTCATTGAAGTTGAGCTTGTTGTATCTCGCTGATTCTCGCATGAGGGGCTTTCCAGTTCACTTGACGGATACCCTTGGACAATGAAGAGGAACAATAATTCCCCAATATCTAATTACATCCATCGTCAATAATGGTCTGAAATGTACTGACCCACAGCACATCTTAACATTTCCTACTATATAATTGGTATTTTCCCTTTCTGTAGTTGGTATATCAAGATGACATACATGTATAGCATTTTACTAGTTTATTTGTTTGTTGTTCACAAGATTTTTGCATCCATTGACATTTGATACTCTGTAGTTCGTATTTTCCCTTTCCTTTTTCCTGAATACTTGACATCTAGAACAAACAAGCACATAGACGCAGGTGAACAAAACTGAAGAGTGCATAAATAAGTCAACAGCATATAACCCTCACATAAAAGAACAGAAATTGAATAATGAGAACAAGCGGAGCACTACAAGTAGCCTAATTGGAGTAACAAAGAAAATTCTTTATGCCATATTGCATTACTGAGTTGTGGAAAAATTCTAGCAAGGTTAAGGTGAGACTAATTTATTGCCGTTACAATTTCTCATTCGAATCAACACCGGAAACAGATGAGTGCATATTATGTCTTCCCAAGCTGGAATTTGCACCTAATGGCTTCA
This sequence comes from Pachysandra terminalis, assembly GCA_031762675.1. Lineage (NCBI taxonomy): Eukaryota > Viridiplantae > Streptophyta > Magnoliopsida > Buxales > Buxaceae > Pachysandra > Pachysandra terminalis. Next base: position 9,370 of record JAUPMG010009161.1, on the reverse strand, counting down.
GCTTTGGTTCTTCGAAGAAGAGTCGCTACTTAGCATGACATGATCATGTTGTTGCTAATCCAGTAAAATTGGAATGGGAGATTACTAAAACAAATATATTAAAAGTAATGATAGGTAAGGACTAGCCTAAGCAAGAAACAGGTGTTTGTTGGCAGCTCTGCAAATTGAAGGCCCAATGGATTCACTACTTGAATTTGACAAGTATCAAGGATGAGTGCACACTTAATAGGACTACCCCTGTGAAATGAGAATTTTTCTTCCCTACTTGATTAGTTATTAGGGCATTCTTGGGCCAAATTGTACTGCATTATAACTTAGTATGAGGTGCACCAATTTGTCTTCATGACTGTTAAATGTAAATGTGACAAAATAGTGTGTTTTTTTGTTACCAGGAGGCTAAGTGTTTTGATGACTACATACTTTCAGAGACGTCAACACAACAGTTAAAGAAAATCCTGCCAAGGATGAACTGTCAAACCTCTATTTTCTGCTCTATCATGTTTCCACTGTGGTTCAGAACAAGGCATATGATGGCTTCTTATAAAGGTGAGAGGGTATAGATGTTCAATCATCCATAACTACAGTTACCTGTTTTGATCAGCTTACTATGCTAAAAATAGAGGTTAGTTTTTTGATTGCATAACAGAATTATAAGAACAATCTAAAAGAATAAAGTATATGTTGTCACAGAAAAAATTCACTTCTTTAATCAAATCAGCCATCAGACCACATCAGGAACTTATCCAAACACTTCCTTATTATGTTGCAGAAACTGGGATAAGTGGGCATTATATGACCTTCAAATCTTAGATGCCATTTCTAAGATTTTGAGATCACATTCTCAACAACTTTCTTTTTTCCTTTCTTTTTTCTTTTTTTTTCCCCCTCTCAAATCAGCCACTTAAATATATGAAAAGAAATAGTATGTTAGAAAACTCGAATAGACTCTACTCTCAAAAATTGTGAAAGCGCACACCAAAAGGAGATAATAGTCATAATAGACATGTTGTAGTAATTATTATTAATGAACTAAAAATAAGCAGCCAGAGTTGAAAAGAAGGATACTTCATGGATGGGAATATATGGTAGATAAATTTAGCAGTGATTTTTGCACAGAAAATTTAACTCACAAAATCAATACAAGGGTCAAAGGAAATTTACACCTTAGATTTATATGCATATAAGAGTTACGATAAAAATATCTTCTACTCATCTTATCACGCATGACACCTGTAAGTTGGGTATAAAAATGAGGATAACTGCTTCTGGGCTTAGATACGAAATGACATACATTGAGTAATCAGATTCCCAGCAGTAACCTATCAAAAACATTGCAATTATATTCCCAAATCATTTCCAACTCATGATCCTACATAATAGCTCGTAAAACCAAATATTGTAGACTGCATGTCACGTGCTAAATTTGACATCTCCATGTAGCTGAGCTTTGCCTTTTCATGAAGATAACATTCAATGAATAATATCTATTCAAAACTCCAGTCTTATGTGTACACGTTTCTGCCCTGATATATACGTAATATATTTGTTTCTACATCGGATTGCGGTCACATTTTTTTTTCCTTTATTTGCTTCCCTCACTGGGTGGCATTGTTCTTTGCCTTTAACTTATTCCTCTTGAAATGGTAAACATAGTTCAGCATATTTTGCCCATGTCGAAAAACATGAAACTTTTCACAATTAATAATATGTAATCAGAGATTCAACCCCATAAACTGCATTTTGTTAAGTCTATCACAAAGTTATGGTAATAAATCAAACCTTAATCAACATACATAGCTAGCCTAAGACGCTATCAAGATCAACTAAGGAACTATGCACTCATTTACTACTGGAGCTGACCACTACAGTCCCTCAACCCAAATGAATAAAAAATTATCTTACATTGAAATTGAAATTGGCCCTTTCTGCATATCATGCTGATGCCTACAATGAACCCTCACGGAGTGAGATGCCTAAATCTTATGATTTAGGCACTCCTAGCTGCAGAACTATTTGTTATCCACTTACTGAACTTGGTTCATGCCAGCAGTTTAACAAAATAAACATAACTTAGTAACTTAATTTCTTAGATTTACCCTGGGGATCCCCTTTATTTTTTTGATCAGTACGGTAAAAATTTTATTTAGAATAGAGACTAAAACAGAAATAAACAAAGGATATTCAGTACACGAAAAGTGTACAGAAGAAGAAGATACAGGGAAGAAAAAAAAAAGGCATCATAGATACCGCAGAGGAATTCTGTTACCGAGATCACTCCCCAAAATAGGCATCCCCAAAAGTGTTCAGAAGATCAAACTGGAACTCCTGAACCACAGAACTCCACCCAACCAAGACAGAAACTACCTTCTTTAAATCATCATAACATCTGAGGTTTTTGAGCATGTCACTACCTCGTTGAAGAAGTTCTCCCATTAGTATTAGATAAGGTAAATCCACTAGTAATTATCTGATTGCAATACAGGAAGCTTGCCTTTTTCCCACAGGATTCATATCATCTAAGGTTCTTCCCGTAAGAGGGAAGAACCTGTAACCATTGATACAGTGGCACATCAGTTTTTCAATTCAAAAACTGCAGTTTCTTTTCAAAGTCAGCCTAAACTGCCTTGCCTAGGATACAGTGTTCCACTCTCCTCTCCTCTCTCTCTCTCTCTCTCTTCAAAGGAAAAGAAGAATAAGACCTTTCTTCTTCCTTCGTCCTTACACAATGCAGAAGGTCTTCTTCCTTCTTCCTTACACAAGGACAATCGGAAAACCTGTATACCTACGACGCGGTGTTCTATGTTGCATTGCTCTGTGTAGAAGATCAAGCTGTAGAGCGCTGTACGATGCAGGGGGTCGTTCAGATCCTAACCAAGCTCCCAAAGCAGCAAAACCCAAAGCAAGGAGGAGACTGTAATCGCCATCGAGTCTCTTCCTCTCCCTCAGTCTGCCGTCAATACTGCTCTGGAGACCACTCCAACCACCACTGCAATCAAGGAAACAAAAGAACAACAACAGCAACCTCCTCAATCACCACCTCCTGATCTCCTTAGCATTTGAAATTTTACAGAAGAATTGAGGAAAAATTTGTAAGAAAGATGAGGAAATTTTATTGGAATTTATTGGGAAACATTAAAGGAGAAAAAAGCTGAGCAAGGAAATTGGAATGGGAAATGGAAGAAATATGAGGAAATTTTATCTATTTCTTTTTATTAATATATCTCACAAATGATTAAAAAAGAAAAATAAGAGAAGAAAATTTTTGTGTAGACTTTTAAAATAAATTAAAACCATGCAATATCCTGAAAAAAATTAACAAATTCATTTAGCTTGTATTCTTTGTTATCTTCAATTTGAACTGTGTAACAGCATATATGTTATCAAGCTGCAGTGTTCTTGAATGGCATGACAGAACTTACGTTGGCCATTTGTTTTTCTTTTTATTTTTTTTTTTCCTGCAATTGTGTTCCAGTTGATCATACCTAATAACCTATCCATTATATGTTACAATAAATGGAGAGTAAGGAAGAATAAGACCTTCTTCTGCTTTGTGTAAGGACGAAGAAGAAGGGTCTTTTTCTTCTTTTCCTTTGGAGAGAGAGGGAGGGAGGGGAGGGAGGGAGGGAGGGAGGGAGGGAGGGAGAGCGAGAGAGAGAGAGAGAGCGAG
>JAUPMG010009150.1:0-11828 GCA_031762675.1 Pachysandra terminalis | reverse complement strand
GATTTAGCTTCTCTTCACTTTCCACTCTAGATTATACCAAGCATATAGTGACTTAAATTTTATGAGTACGGGATTTTGATTCAGATCTGTTCGTTTTAAGCTTCTGATTTGTGTTTACAGGATGAGGGATCCAGATCTAACATCTTAGGTTCAGTAAAATGCGTCCTTTTGAAATTTTAGGTTGTTAACTTAGTTGCTTATTTTTGAGTTGTACAAAATGGTTGTCTGATCATTGATCTCTATGATGATCCAATTGTAATTGAATCTGTCATTTATTTATTTTTAAGCATTAGATTATTTGTTTTTATTTTTCTTTCTGGCTTTTATTGGAATATTTTTAGTTCTTCATTTTCTTTGTTTGACCCTTATAAATAAAATTATAGACTTCCTAGGATATGTTTGGAGAGAAAAGGGTATGACTTTGTTCTTTGGCTTTGATCTGAAACTTCTAGGACATGTTTGGTGAAGATATAAAATGGAGGATTACAATAATAGTGTTTTTTTCTTTCAATAAGTCGAAGAAATTTCTGTTAAGCAAAAGAGCTACTCAGAGCGTTATATATAATTTTATTATGTTTTCTCTTCTTTAATTTATTACAGGTGATTTTTCACATCGTTAGAATGGAAGTTACAGGGGGCTAAGTCTTGTTAGGTCCTATGGCCTTGACTGGTATGATTTTTGAATTATCTCATTTGTCTCCAAACCGCTGATAAATTCTGTATTTTTTGCTTTAACGTATAAATAATGGATCATTAAACACAAATTTTTATTTTTTTGGTGGATGTTTATGTAGACATTGGGGTAATGTGCGGAGGAAGGAAAAGTTTGTGCAGTGCAAAATCGAATCTTAGTCTCCATATATTATTTCAAAGGAGCTACTACACTAAGAGGGGAAATTCTGGCATGGCATTTGAATCAGCTTGGACAGAACCCAAAAAATCCTTGGTGTCCACAACCCAAATCCTTCGTTCTACAACATATTTCATGCCTTGGTCTTGTAAAATACCTATAGGTGATGGATATCACGAATTCCTTTAATTACATTCTATCTTTGAACAATCAACATTCTTGTATTAGAGGGCAATTTGATTAGGTATGAGAGTACCCTTTGTGGTTTTTTTATCTGCCCAAATTAGAAAATGCCTGTTTTTGTAAGTGGAAAGAAACGATTTATAGAATCGGAAATGCGTTTCTCCACATTAATCCAGAGAGACTCGTCAACTTGTCCAAAAATTAATCCTCAGGAGAACCCTGGGGCACTTGCTGATTTATACAACCCTATTTTACCGGGACTGCCTGATGATGTTGGAAAGTATTGCCTTGCACTTGTACCGCGATCTAACTTCCCTGTTATGGGTTCCGTATGCAAGCGATGGAGGTTTTTCATCCAAAGCAAAGAATTTATCACTGTGAGGAAGCAGGCTAGGAGGCTTGAGGAATGGTTATATATCTTAACTGGGGATACAGAAGGAAAGGGGAGACAATGGGAGGTCTTGGATTGTGTGGGACATGAGCCCCACCTTCTCCCACTGATGCCTGGTCCACTGAAGTCTGGATTTGGGGTTGTTGTCCTTAATGGAAAGCTTCTGGTCATGGCTGGCTATTTGGTGGATGAAGGGACTGGCTGTGTCTCCTCGGATGTTTACCAATATGATTCTTGCCTCAACAGGTATGCTTCTTCATTGTCATTGTTGCATTTGCTATTGAAGTATGGGAGTATTTTTGAGTTGTGAACTTTCACAACCAAGGCATTTAAGTGTCTAGCGAATTGAATCAGTGTTACCTTGTAGTTGATCACTTTCTTATTTCGGTTCTAGTGGATATGCTGAATCATTGACTTATTTGCTAGGGGTTTAATTGCATAAAGTATACCTGTAGTTACTATTTCCATGAATTTTGTACAATCATTGGTTTTGGTGCTTTTTACAGGATCGTTTGGATATCTTTTAATTTCTTAGATCTTTCGTTAAACATCTATTACATGATGAGCTGACTTTTCTTCAAGGATCATGTAGAGCTCTGTTCAATTTCATGGATTTAGATCAATCATTTGATTTTGGTTCTTCAAACAATCTTGAAATAATAACCATACAGTTCACAGATGACACCCTTCTCTTTATCCACTTGGAGGAATGCCAAACCTACTGGATTAAGTCCATTATTAGGTGCTTTGAGATGGTTTCAGGGTTAAAGGTGAATTTGGAAAAGAGTAGTTTGGTGGGGTTGAATATGACTCAGGATAGGATGGAAACTTTTGCATCAGTTCTAGGTTGTAGGGTACAGGAATGGCCGTTATCGTATCTGGGATTACCACTTGGTGGTATAGAATGGGGAAGAGGTTACCCAATTGGAAGAAAAGTTACTTGTATTTAGGTGGGAGAAACCCTTATCAAAGCCGCATTGGCTAATCTCCCAGTTTATTACTTATCTCTGTTTAGGGCACCTAGCAGTATTGTAAAGTGTCTTGAAAAAATTCAGCGTGATTTTTTATGGGAGGGGGGTGGAAAGAGGAAGTACCATTTGGTTAAGTGGGAGTCGGTTTGTCTGAAGTTAGAAACATGGGGCCTTAACTTGGGAAATATTGCTCTTCGTAACACAGCGCTACTGGGTAAATGGTTATGGAGATTCAGCGAGGAAAGGGAGGCCTTGTGGCGGAAAGTGATTCACAGTAAATTCGGCAGGCATTCTAATGGCTGGGACTGCAATTCCTCAGGTAGATGTTCGAGTGCTAGTATCTGGAAGGAGGTTCTGTTGATATTCCCTTCGCTTTCCAGTTTCACCAGGTTTTGTGTGGGAAGTGGGAGTCGGGTCTGCTTCTGGTATGATCTTTGGTGGGGGGAGTCTATCCTTGTTACCCGATTTGCACGTCTCTTTCGTGTGTCATCCGCTAGGAATGCCCTTGTGTCAAACGTCCTTTCTTGGTCTGATTTAGGTTTGGTTTGGAACCTCCCCTTCCATAGAGATTTGAGAGCTGCAGAATTTGCAGATTTTGGGGTCCTTCTTGCCGACTTGGGAGAGGTCCTTATTGATCCCGTGAGTAGGGACCGTCGGGTTTGGTGGCCATGTAGTAGCAATGTTTTTTCAGTTATGTCATTTCTGTCTGTCATTCGTCCTATCCTGTCTTTAGCCTCCTTTCCCTATCATCGTATCTGGTTACGCTTTAGCCTCCCCAGAGTTAAGGCTTTTGTTTGGTCTGCGATTCTCCATAAGATCAATACTTGTGATTTGCTTCAGAGAAGGTGGCCATCTCGGATGTTGTCACCCCATATGTGTTGTATGTGCAAGGAGGCAGGGGAATCAGTTGACCATCTCTTCTTACATTGTACTGTGACTCGAGAGGTGTGGAATTCCTTTTTGGGCCGACTTGGTGTGGGACGGGTGATGCGTTAGGAGATTGGTGAGTGTCTGACACAGTGGAGGCTTCCTGGGTTAGGTGCGAGAGGTAGATTGATGTATTTGGGTTTATGGCATGCAATACTTTGGGTTCTGTGGGGTGAAAGGAACATGAGAGTGTTCGAAGACAGAGTTAGTTCAACTATGAAGATTATCGATTCTATTTTACTCACGGTTTGTTCATGGGTGGTAGTTCTTCCCGGTTTTAGAGGATTCTCCATGACTGATTTACTGATAGGATGGGTGGAGGTGGCTCGTTCATCTCCTCAGGCAGTGAGGGATGGAGGGTGATGGGATGGAGAGCATACTGGGGATTAGCTTATTCGTTTTGTTTGATGTCATTTTCTTTTTGGCTTAGTCATATTTTCGCTGATTGTTGTATTTTCTTTTTCTCTGTTGGAGTGGGCTTTGGTGCTCTTCTTGTGCGCCCCTTCTCTATTATTTGTTTGCTTTTATCGTTTGATGATTAATGAAATTGCTATTAATTATCAAAAAAAAAAATAACCATGATAGCATTCGTATATTCTTCAAAAAATGAAATGTGTGCTACAAGATTGAAGATGTTCCTATTGTGATACGAATATCTGATTGCGTTTGAGTTTGTATTTGTACTAGAAGTGGTAATTTTATGCTTGTGGTTTCTAATCGTTGATGTGATGGGTACCATATATGGAGTCCAAATCCATTTGGCTGAAAATTTGCTCAATGATCTACTATCATATCTGTATTTTTTATTTTTTTTAAAATTATTTTTGTTGTTGTTCTTGTTGCAATTTCCTGAAGCTGTTCACCTATACTTTTTTGGACTCTTCAAACCAATGTGATAGGTTGAATTGTTTTGCTAATGTGGGTTTTAATGTGTTTACACGGAATATGTGTCTAGATGTCGGATTTGTTTGAACCCCCTATTGTTGGATATAGGGACTCGTTGAAGAAGGGTCATGATCACATCATTTATTAAGAAACTCATAAGATAGTCTCCACATATAATAGCAAGCTATATATGCATTCATTCCTTATGTCCAATAAAGAAAACATTAAATTACATATAAAACAATTACAAACTCATCATATGATCTTACATAAGTCTAAATGTGATAAAGTAGTAAAATTAGACAGATATTCAGCCTGCCACCGCCACTATTTAAAAAAGCAAATTAGTGTAGTTTTGGAATTGTTAGAGATAGTGGGTGGCTCATATTCACTAGTCTCTAGACCCAAGGGAAAGGGACCTGAGGGGCTACATGGGGCGGAGTGAAACGGAGCACCAAGGGTATATTGGGGATTTGCCCTACATATCGGATAGGAGTATAAGTTGTAACCCTAATTAATTTTTTGACATAGTGGGAAACTTCTTCTCTCATGTAGATGTAGGCTTTACCGAACCATGTATATCTGTGTTCATTGTTTTGATCTTCATTTTTACTGTGTTTATTATTATTGCTTGATCCCGATCAACAAGAATGGATGTTCCATTTCTCATCTGATGAAACATGGACGATGTTCATCATATTATGTAAGTTATATAATTTTTTTCCCATTGATTGTAGGTGGAGCACATTGGCAAAGATGAATGTAGCTCGCTATGACTTCGCTTGTACGGAAGTCAACGGTATGGTTTACGTTGTCGGGGGCTACGGTGATGATGGCGAGAGCCTTTCAAGTGCTGAGGTGTATGACCCTGACAAGAACAAATGGACTGTAATAGAGAGTCTTCGTCGTCCGAGGTGGGGGTGCTTCGCTTGTGGGTTCGAGGGCAAGCTCTACGTGATGGGCGGGCGATCAAGCTTCACGATCGGAAACTCGAGGTTTGTGGACGTCTACAACCCGGAGCGCCACACCTGGTGTGAGATGAAGAACGGGTGTGTCATGGTAACTGCACATGCTGTACTGGGCAAGAAGCTCTTCTGTATGGAGTGGAGGAACCAACGGAAACTAGCCATCTTCAATCCCGACGATGACTCCTGGAAGATGGTCCCTGTTCCGTTAGCCGGGAGCTCAAGAATCGGTTTCCGGTTCGGCATACTGAACGGAAAGCTTCTACTATTCTCCTTGGAGGAGGAGCCGGGGTACCGGACCTTGTTGTATGATCCGAATGCTGCTCCTGGCTCAGAGTGGCAGACTTCTGCAATAAAACCATCTGGTATGTGTTTGTGCAGTGTGACGATCACAGCCTGATGATGATGAATTGTATCTGTTTTTTTCTGGAGCTTCATTGTGTGGATTCTGGAATTGTATCTGTTTTTTTTCTGGAGCTTCTTTGTCTGGATTCTGGAATCAAGATTTTTCTATTGATTGTAAAAGTACATTTGGTAGACCTCCTCCTCCTGGGCTTTCTTTCATTGAATGAAGGTCAAGGAATTAGGAGCTTTATATATTGTTGTTGTTGTTTGCTTTGCTTTATCTGTAATGGTTGTTTTTAACTGTTTATGAAGTTTAACCTTAATTTTGATTTGTTTGCGTTAATCATCTTTTCCCATGGATTTGGCTATATGATTCTCGGTCAAGACATGCGATGCTGAAAATATGAGACGAACTGTTGGCTTCTTTGTTATTATGTGGAGACTGATGCTACTGTTGTTATTATGTGGAGACTGATGCTACTGAGAAGTACTTGACTCTGGCCCGAGGGTGAAATAGTTGATGATCCAGCCATTGATTTTGTTGGACCGATGGCCCAATGGTTAAATATTCATTTCACATGTTTTGTTTTGCCTTAATTGTAGAGTATTTATCATTCTTTTTCGTTGATGCTTTTGCAACACTTTTTTCTAGAGCTTGTGAGATTAGTAGAATTGGGTGTGAATCTATGAACGTAGGTACCGTTGCCGAACCACATAAAATTGATGTCTTTGTATGCTTGATCTGTTCCTTTCTTTTGTCTTTCTTTCTTAACGTTCTTGTCCATTTAACTCTTTATTCTATGGTTTGGTGAGCCGATGGTTCAAGATTAAATTGTAATGGCCCCCCATCCTCCACAGTCGGATGGTTACAACCATCTTTATAGTGTCAATCAGAGGGCGCCGCGTTTACAGGGTATCCCATGAATAACCCACTAGGTACTACCCCCTCTTTTGGTACCCCATGAAAAAGCCATTTATACCCCCCCACCTTGGCACTGGTGATTCACAAACCGGTAAATGACTAAAAATGTCAATTTATCAAGAGGGTTTGAATAACAAGGATTCAAATACTTACTTTCGCTGGCCTAAATCAAAGAAAGATCATTCCAACGAAAAGTTTCCTTTTATTGAAGTTTAAACAAAATGAGAAAATGGTAAGATCAATCAAGAATGTTCAGAAAGACAATACAGAACTTGCTAATTTCATAAAAGATGATCTCTAAGACAAAGGTTCTGCAATTTTCAGAGAATGTAAAAAATGCTTAGAAATCCAATCCCCATTTCTGATGCATCATTCACCTTTTATAGCCTCAGACTCGTTACCTAACCGTTTGCAACATTTCATGAATGGATTGAGAACGTTTGATTGAACAAGCGTTTTGATTTGAATATTCAATATCTAAAGCGCCTTAATTCAATATGCAACGTTTCAATAAATGCTTTCAAGACGTTCGGATTAGTTAATGAATATAACGTTATAAAAGTAATGATACATTATTGTTATGTATTGTTTAAAGTCCTTTAATGCTACAAGATTTTCGAGGATCTTGATAGGACATCTCTCTGGCCCTCTATTCCTGAAAGTCTAATGTTTATTTCCACCTATGTTTTAGGTGAATGACTTTGATTTCGAGTCATTAGTCTAATTATCCCAAAAGGTGATTCAGAATATTAATGACTTTGGGATAATAAACTGGTAATTTCTAGATATCTTCTCGAAATGCATAATGATGATTATTTCGAGATATAATCTCGAAATAGCATTATACTGATAACTTCCCACATGGGATACTTATGATGACGAATTGACCCTCTCAAGGTGGCTAACTTATAAATGCTTTCATGGTATGATAATTGACCGTTTCGAAGGGTTTCCTTCGAGAATATGTTTCGAAGTCTATCTCAAGTAGAACTCCAAAATATACTATTAATTTTGAAATGATTCTCCTGAAATGGGATTTTCGAAATATACTTTTCTGAAAATATTCGAAATTCTAATTTATACATTTTTTGGATGTATAATTATGAGGTTGACCTTGCCACATATCATATTACAATTGAATTAAATCAATTTTTAAATTGGCTCTCATCATTACCCCCCTGTGTTTAGAATGTGATGTTTATCCACATTGTAAATGCACTATTAATCAGAGACAATTTCCTATGCATATCTTTGATAATCAAATAGCATTTACACCTGTGCTATTTTCAAGCATTTGTCGTTTAGTATTCCTAAACAATATGACATTTATATATATATATTTGCAAAGAGTTTCAAGAAATCAACTTACCTTGCTCAAATGTGTTTCAAAACCGAATTGGTGAATAAAATAAAGTTAGCCTAATTAAGCTGTTGATCTCTTGATATGGTTGATTTGTGTTGGATAAGGCATTTCGAGGTTTAGGAGTATCCCAATCATTTGCCTAAACTGAAGAAAAGACTGTACATGCAGCACTACGTCGATTCCAACAAGTATGATGTTTTTATGAGTTGGAGCTTTTGGAATAAGATTGTTGCAATCAATTTTACTTGCAAAGTTAGCTCAAAAGATAGTCATTTTTATGTTAAAATAGCCCTAACACTTAACGTCCATGAAGAACAAAAGATGGATTTGAAGAGGATGACCGAACTTGTGTTTCCTTTTCTCAAGTTCCATCAGCAGATTTGGTTGCTATAATGCAAAGCTGTGAAAGCTTGAAAGAGATTTTAGCTTATTCAAGCATCTCAATTAGGAATATAAGATTTGTATAAAGCTATAAAAGCTCAAAATACATGTATTTGATATTTCAAAGTACTTTTGTAACCAATTCTGATTAGAAATAATACTCCGAATTTTCAATTTCTGTAACATTCTATTATTTCGAATGATTCATCTTGTGTAGAAGATCATTTCGAAAAAAATACTGACTAGGAGTTCTATCTTAAATAGAACGTATCAATTTGACATAGTATGCTGATGTTTCGAATTAATACTCCCAGTATACACATAGGCTTTCGAATTGTTTAAAATCTATCTGTAAATAAATCCTTAAATCATTTTGTTCAAGGTTTATTCTGAGTAGATCCTAAAAATACTTAATCTGGGATCCATCTTATGTTCAGTCTCAGAATGTTAAATGCTTTAGAGGTTATATTGATTCGAGATAACTCTCCCACCATAAGTGAGCGTTCGAAACCATGATACTTGTCTGAAGTCCATCTCAAGTAGATCTTCAGAATATTTTCTCTAAGGTCCATTTTAATTAGGTTCTTATATTACTTATCTGATTCGAGATAATACTCCTAACATATGTGTCCAAATACTCCAACATATGTGGGCGCTCGAATGTCTGAGATCCATCTCAAGTAGATCCTCAGAATACTTGTTTGATTCGAGATAATACTCCCAACATATGTGGCAAAATACTCCAACATATGTAAGCGCTCGAATGTCTGAGGTCTATCTCATGTAGATCCTCAGAATACTGATGTATTTCGAAATAATTCTTCCAACATATATGAACAAATACTCTTAACAAATGTGGACATTCGAATGTCTGAGATCCATCTCAAGTAGATCTTCAGAATGTACTAGGTCTAAGGTCTATTCCGTGTAAAACCTTAGAGTATTTAATCTGAAATTCATTGTATGTAAAGTTTCAAGATACTTTGATGCTTTGTCTAAGGTCCATCTTAACTGGCTCCTTAGAATATCTATATATATTGAAATAATTTTTGAAGTATCTGAAGTCTATCTCGAATAGAACTTCAAGATTCTTAATGATCATTTTCGAAATAATTCTACATGATGACAAGTGGCATATTCTAACTGAAACAATTTGATTTTGAAATCAAATATCATCATTAGCCCCCTGCATCTATCACGTGTTAATTAAATGTGTTGTAAGGGCATCATTAGGAAACAAACACATTAAATGCATTATGGGCGCTACAGTGAACCTTCACTGCATCGTTTTGTGTTCAGCCCTTATTGCATTAAATACCATGCTAACGTGTCATTCGGGTATTGTTCAACGTATGCAACGCTTAGGAACCCGAGGAAAAAGCGTTTGAAATTCTAATCATTTCAAATTCAAATGAGTATAAAAGAAAGAAAATCTTTACAGATCAACTTACCGTGATCAAAATACTTTATGTGCTTATCCTTTGTTCTTTCTTTGCAAAATACTTCACTCTGTTCTTTCCTTTGCTAGTTCGACGAAATGGCTCCCATAGATAAAGTCAAATATGTTAGCAAGCCAAAGAAAACCGTTGTAGTTCCTGACCAAAAGTGTGTTGAAACACATAATGAACTATTTTGGGATCCTTCGAATGGATTTGTTCCACCTATTGGTATAGATGAGAAAGATCTAGTAAATCCTTATCTTGATTCTTCTGAGATTTCTGCAAATACTAATCGCTTCCGATTGATTCCTTACATTAGAATCGCTAGAGGCGATTATCCCTTTTCTTCTATATCTTTCAAATCTCATTTCGGTCTTCCAACTAGTTGGGGTTCCTGGTGTAGAAATAGTCTTGCTAATCCTGTCTATGAAGCGAGATTAAAAAATGCTGGAATTTTTAATGCTATTCGAGCATCTCTTCTAGAAATTTCTCGTGATAATGAAGCTATCAAAGCTCTTGTCCTTCGATGGAATCCTCAAACCCATGCTTTTATTACCGCATTTGGAGAAATAACTCCTACTTTAGACGATGTTAAGGTCTCTGTAACTTACCAATTCTCGGTAAAGGTCATCCGATTATCACTCTTTCTCACAAGGAGCAGACAATTCATAATGACCTTATCAATAGTTTGGAGCTTTCCAGGAAAAAAACGGTATTAAAGAAGACTGTCGATGATGGAAGTGGATCCAGAGTAACATTGAATGAATGGATCCGCTACTTTTGGAGAGAAGAATTTTCGAAAAGGGGTCCAATATTCTTACCATTGTTCTTAGCGAAGGTAGGACATCCAATATTTATTCGAGGCCTTCATTGCTGCATGGTTGTCTCATTTCGTATTGGCGAGACGTCCATGTGATACAATTCACGAGAAGGTTTTCCCCCTTGCTGTTCAATTGGCTCAAGGAAATGAAATTTCGTTGGCTCCTTTTTTCTGGGCAATTTGTACGAAAGTCTTGATTTGATAGCAGAAGATCAAGCTAGATCGAGAGGAGGTCGAGTAGTTGAAACGGTTGTCGATTTTGTTTTCCTCCAACTTTTTCTATGGGAATGTTATCCCAATTATGCTCCAGTTTTGATCAATGAAGACTCTATTATTCGAGTTGTGGATGGGCCACATCCTCGAGCTGCATTTTGGGCGCTTCATCCTCCGAATTCACAAGTTGCTTTTGTTGATGTACTTGATAAAGAGCATGAATTCGAATACAAGCCCTATACTCGAAGAATTATCGATGCAGATCAACTTGTCTTTGGTTCGAAGGATATTTTGTTAAAGTTTGCTGCATTTCCTGTCCTTCCCAAAGATTCTCAGGTGTACTTAATTACTATACATCCCGACCATGTTCTTGGAATGGTGGAAGGAGATGTTGTTAATGCTTTCCATTACCATCCTCATCGAGTCATAAGACAATTCGGATTGGATCAAACACTCCCAATTCTGACCTCAACAGTTGTTCCACACCCACGTGATGTTGATCGAAGGTATTCTCTTCAAGACATTTCTGATTGTGGTTGGATGTTTTCTGAAGTTCTCATGGTTACTCCTTTAAGGAAAGGTGGAGTTTCTAAATCTTGGCTTGAGTTCTGGCAGCAATTGCTTTTAGAATTTGATACATTCATGAAGGGTAAAGCTGTGCTTACTCGCCAAAATATTTTCAAGAAGACAATAGGCTGAAATCTCTTGGGTCAAAATGTGCTCCCTCGAGAGCCATTTCGAAGCCTGCGCATTACGAATATTATCTAGGCTCTTCCATCCGAATACAAGGTCCTTCAACTGTCATTACTGTTGAAGATGAACAAGTAGAAAAGGATGAATCATTGGTTCGTCCTTGGAGGCTGACTCGTTCGAATAAGAACATGAATATTCCGAGTGATGATTCTCCTTCCAAAGCAAAGATCATGCCAAAAGACAAAGGTGTTTCATCTTCAGAGACACCTTCTCCAAGTAATAAAAATTTTTGTTTCGAAATTCTTTTGCTTTAAGATATTTTACACCCATTGCTCATACTCCTTTTTAATCTGCAGAAAAAATTATAAAAGAATTGCCTAGACCGACACCTCTTCTCTCGACAGCAAAGATAGCAGACCTTTCTAGAGCTAAAGATTCATTATCCTTGGTAATTATTCCTTCTCATATATCTATATATAT
>JAUPMG010009129.1:0-15741 GCA_031762675.1 Pachysandra terminalis | reverse complement strand
ATGGTCAAGGTCTTATTGGTCATTAGCATAGGTTACTAGTGAGGTCAAACCTAATTATTTAAGTTAATTAGGTTTCTGATCTTAATTAGTCTAGGGTCTGAGATCGGGTCATTACAGATAGTGTATTGTTAGTGTGCCTACACTGCCACCTACCATGATGAAGAGGTCTATAGCCCAGTTGTGGTATAGTTTGTATCCCCCACTTTTCTAGGAAGTGTAAGACCACCTAGAGAGATGACACTATGATTATTGACACTGTATATAAACAATATACATAATGGTTTAGAGGTAGCTGCACATAAATAAGGTGTATTAGTACCTTGAGTAAATAGCTGAGAATTACTTGTGTGGAAGGTTTATTGGTATGAGATGTGAATAAATTCTAGAGGTAATGTGAGATAAGTGGTAACCTTGATTATATTGGATCACGAGAATTGTGATGTGAATGACTATGCCATTAAGTTAGATTAAATGAATGATGAAAAGATATACATGCTTAAGAATATGCATAAAACATGGTAGTGAAGTAAGAACTATAATGTTGTCAGACCTAGGATGTGTTTGATCCTAATTGCACTTATCTTTGTTATGAATGAGCATGATGTATGGGAATGGGGAACTTATGTATGTTTCCAAGGTATATTGAAACATGGAAGTGCAAATCCATGAATATGTTGAAGTGAATGCTTGTGATTGCTTTTGCAATGCAATGCTTTCTATTTATTGTATTAATTAAGTTTAAATGAAAGGAATACCATTGCATGATGACTTCACGGTCTAGATGATCAGATGAAACTCAAGCTCGGTAGGGGATTTATTACTAATGGTCTGTTTAAACTTGATATTGATAAATTCAAGTGATGTAAATTTGGTTTCTAATTTGACTTCCCATGATGATAATGTTATTATTTCAGATTCATTAAGATGGCATGCTAGACTAGGCCACATAGGGTTAGAGAAGATGACTTGATTGGCCAAAGCATGACGCCTAGGATCGCTTGCCAAGGTTCAGTTACTAATTTGTGAGCATTGTTGAGCTGGTAAGTCATGTAGGAAACCATTTGGTAAGGTAGTGAGAGCAAACGTTCCTTCAAAGTTAGTCCATTCTGACATGTGTGGACTAATCAATGTTAGGACCCACCACGGACAGTCCTATTTCATCACATTCATCAATGATTACACGCAATATGGTTATGTGTATTTGATTTCCCACAAGTCGGAAGTATTAGATTACTTTAGACGCTTTGTAGTAGAAGTTGAGAACTAATTGGATTGACACATGAAGTGTCTCCGTACCGATAGAAGACGTGAGTATTTATCTTATATGTTTATAGAGTTGTGTGAAAAAATGAAATATGTAGGCAATTGACGATCCGAAGCACACCTCAGCAGATTGGTGTTGTAGAGAGAAGGAACAGTACTTTGTTAGACATGGTGAGGTCGATGATGGTGCATGCATCCCTAACCATTAGTTTTTGGGGAGACGCACTTATGATTATGGCCTACATCGTAAACCGTGTCCTTACAAAGTCAGTTCCTAATACACTATACCAATTATGGACAAGCAGAGCGCCTGACCTAACTCACTTGAGTCCATAGGGATATACAAGTTATGTTCATGTGCCTTCCCTGCATAGAGGGAAGCTAGACAAAAGAGTCGTTAAGTGCATCTTTGTGAGATACTCAGAGCACTCTAAGGGCTACATCTTTGTCCATGAACAAACCGACGAGGGTCTAACACAGATTGAGTCACGTGATGTGGATTTCATCGATGATGGTTTCCCAAGAAGGAAGAGATTAGAGATGAATCTGGAGCTCTTCGAGATGAATGAGCTAGAATTGGGATCAACGAAGATCGCCCCATATCCAAACATCAATGAGAGCGCCGGTTCTTAACAGATTCCTATGGATTCTACGCATGTTATAGACAGTGGGAGTGGATTACCACCTAGCGGGAGTGTCCCAGAAGACATAGATTCCAACAATTCCATGCGTAGGAGTAGTCGTGGATAGATTCTTTATCGTCATTTTACCATTGAGAGTGAGTCGTTCATGATTGCTATGCATGATGATGATGAGCATGGTTCATACCAGGAGGTGTTATCATCACCTGCTTTGCAAAAGTGGATAATTGCAATGCAAGATGAAATGACTTCAATGGAGAAGAACCAAACCTGAGAACTTGTTGATCTTCCCCTTAGACGCAAGACCATTGGAAACAGTGGGCTCTAAAGGTCAAGCGCAAGACAGATGGAAGTGTGGAGAGATACAAGGCCCGTCTTGTGGCGAAAGGTTATACCTAAAGAAAGGTTATAGATTACGAGAAAACGTGCTCACCACTTATGAGATGTGCCTCCATTCTCCTCATTCTAGCTATTATCGCACACCTTGATTCAAAACTCTACCAGATGGATGTAAAAATTGTGTTTCTCAATAGAGAATTGATGAGGAGATCTATATGGATCAGCCAGAGGGTTTCGTGATCGAGGGGCATGAGCACAGAGTTTGCAGACTGAAACGCTCTTTGTACGTCCTGAAGCACTCATCTAGGCAGTGGTATCTTCGATTACATCAAGCCATTATAGAGTTTGGTTTCCCGATGATCGAGAAAGACTACTGTGTATATATTAGACATCATGGTAGGAGCTTTCCTATATTGTCACTGTATGCTGATGACATTTTTATAGCGAGGAATGACAAGGCAATGATCGTTGCCTCTAGAGAGTAACTTTCCTTTTTTTTTTTAGATGAAGGATATAGGTGAGACAGATTACGTACTGGGTGTTAAGATTCATAAGAATCGCACTAAGAGGCTTCTTTGTTTGTCCCAGGAGACTTATATTAAGAAGGTACTTGAGCATTTCAAAATCCATGATGCCAAACCCATTTACACTCCTTTAGATAAGGGTACTTCATTACATCTTGGGTTTTGTCTAGAGAAAAAAAGAAGAGAAGGAACAGATGGCTAATGTTCCCTATAAGGTAATCTGATGTACGCTATGATGTGACCTGATATTAGTTTTGTGGTTGGCTTAGTCAGTCATTACCAGAGTAACCTAGGGGAGACTCATTAGAAGGTAGTGAATCGTTGTAGTAACCCTAACCTAGATTTAATAAATAATTAATGAGTTAAGTGATATACTGTAATTAAAAGGTAGAATTGGGGGTCAGATTGTAAATATTAGAAGATATGGAGGAGCATGACGTAATTAACAAACTTAAATCTAACTTGAATTGGAAGCTCAGGTATAAGGGTGGAATTAAAAGAATTAAGTTTAGCTTGAATAAAGAATTCTTCTAGACGATCTCTAATTAAGCTAAAGGAAGAATTAATAAAGTTATGGAATCTAACGTGTAAGTGTAGGATTAGAAATTTTATTGAATTAGGAAGGTAGAATTAGTAATTAAGCAAGGTTAAGTTAGTAAATTCATTAGAAATTAAATCATGGTCACTAATTAGAAAGAGATTGGCTGGAACGTGAGAATTAGAGGGAGGAAAAGAGTTAAAATCTATAAAGAGAGATCTAAGAGAGTGTCATGTACAAGGGAAGAGGAAGGATTGGTGTTTTGTCTGAGAAGAAATAGAGAAGAAGAGAGAGAGAGAGAGAGAGAGAGAGAGAGAGAGATGATATGAGATTTAGGAGGAAAAAGAAACTGAAAGAATGAACACACTAGGATTAGTCGTACATAATCTGGTAAGTTGAAATTTCTATAAAGTTCTCTTGGATTTCAGATGTTATTAAGGTGCAATATTATGTTTAATATTGATATCTATGTAGTATGGATACAATATGATTGTTTTGGATGCTAACTCATGTTATTTGATCATGTGATATGAATATGATGGAATGTTAGATGATTTCAGAACTTATATGAGTATGTGAACATTAATTGGTGTTAAGCTTGATTAATATGTGTTTTAATATGATTAATTAAGTATAATATAATAATTTTAAGGGCTATCGAACCTTAGAATTTGCTTACATGCTCAAATTGTTGATATGTTGGAAAGGAAGCTTGTGATGATGTCCCAAGGATTATCCGTGTGTATGGACGCACGAGTAGCTTCCGAAGGATTTTATTACCGGCAATCCTACTGGATTATTGATGGTTGAGTCCAATCAACCGGACAGTCATAGATTGGAAAGGTGGATTATGGATACTTGGTTAGGGGTGACCAATCCTTGGGTATAAATTCCCAGAAAAGGTTAGGGGAACCGTCCTTGGGTGTTAATTCCCAAAAAGGTTAGGGGTGACCGTCCTTGGGTGTTAATTCCAAAAAAGGGAATAAATAGCTTTGAGGATTGAGTCCGGTAGGTTGCGAATCCTACAAAGCCACGTTGTACACATGGGATAATTGTTGATGGAGATTTGTGAATCGGCTGATCACTGGATAGTGGAGTACTTGTGTCTATATGGAATTGCATGATGGAATGTTTATATGATTTGAATTGATAACATGTTTATTGTTATATGATTGATTTGATTTCCATGATATTACCTGTTGTTTGGACTGATAATATTCTTTGAGGATGGACGACAAAAATTCTTCTTACTGAGAATTCAAAGCTCATACAACTTATTTATATTGCAAGTGAAGGAGATTGTTAGTTGACATGGATTGTCTTGGTGCTGTTTTAGTTATTTCTATTTTTGATTAGAAGTTCAGATTTGATGTAATAGAGTAGTTAGTTAATTGTTTTGAGATGTAGGCTTTTATGAAGCCGTTAGCATACTTTTGGCTGTAATAGATTTTACACTTAAACTTCTACACATTGATTTGTATTATGAAAGCTTTTATATATCTTTATTATTCCTTTTTTAGTGTTTTTGGTTATTAAGCTGCGTTCCATGATTGGGAACCCGAAGGTCACACCTCGTGATCCATGCCACCCACTAAGGGATTCGGGCATTAGGATCCGTGGCGTGACAGTATTCTTTGATACCAACATAGGATAGCAAATTACATGCTTTGCATCCAGGGAGCAGATTTGCAGCTACAAGGCTACTGTGATGCCGACTAGGCAGGTGATCTCAATGGTCAAGAGTCGACATCAAGATACACATTCTTGCTGGGTGGCAGGGCCATCTCTTGGAGTAGTAAGAAGCAAGCCCGTGTCGCGTTGTCCACTATGAAGTCATAGTACATAGCTTGTTGTGTAGCCGTCCAATAGGCTATATTGTTGAGGCTATTCTTACACGATCTTGGAGTCTTCAAAACTGGCGTAGGGCCGATCCCCATCTATAGTGATAGCATGGCATTATTGGCCTATGCCAAGGACCCCAAATACCATGGAAGAATGAAGAACATCGACATTCGCTATCATTACATCTAAGACAGAGTTGCACATGGAGATGTGTCCCTTACACATCTCTCTACTCAACAGATGGTAGTTGATCCCATTACTAAAGCTATAGCTAGACAAGCTTTTCAGGTTCTTGTCCGAGACATGGGATTAAGTAGATTGTGATTTGTGTTAGGTGGTACAGTTTTATTTACATTTGTTATGTAGACATCTCATATTACTTTATATTTCATGCGTGAGAATTTAATAGAGTTTATCTTTTATGAGGTATGAGATTGTGTATTAATTTACACTTTACCCACACATTACCTCCGTATTATGAGGATATAGATATGATATGTCACCAGGCTAGTGGTCGGCTTCTCACACAATGACCAGTCCTGGCTCATGCATTGTGAGTAGAATGAGACATTAAGAAGACTTATGCCATTAAGGGCATTTAGAGGACGCTATAAGTTATATGTCGCTCCGGGAGAGCTAGGATGAGATTCCTTAGGAAATGTTTATTACCTGATAAAGTCGGATGTGAGACCTTAATCAAGGCGCTTGAGAGTTGTGAGTTGGATTAAGGTGCTCAGGTTAGTCACATAGATTACGACTACACTAAGATCCGTACAGTGTTGGAGGTTGACATACCCTTGGGCCCAGGGATCCACCATAACATGTCTTGCATACCACATGTGCTATTAGCAACATTTCCTTTGAGAGCAATTGATTGGATCCCTATTTCCTTGCTGTGTGAGATCAGGATGATCCTAGAGTGGATCAACCTATTGTAAAGACCTGAAAAAACAAAAACTAAAAAGAACTATAATGAAAAGGGTAAAATAGTAATTCAACATTCTACACTTAGAAACTAACCTAAGGATATTAATAAAATAGATATAATTAAGATTATAAACCTTAACAAATAAATTAAGGTCATCAATGAAGAATTACAACTTAAGTAGAAAATTGGGTTAATGGATTAATCTAGGATAAACCAGACAGAACCTAAGATTAGTAATTAATTAGATTGGGCTTAAACACCCTAGATTGATAACCTAACATATCTTGACATCCAATATACCCTAGAACTAACCCTCTAAACCTTCCATATGGCATGAAATCCCTATAGACATAATGATATGAGTTATGTACATGTTGGCATGATAATTGATCCAGATCCTATGAACTGTTGTGTGAACCACCTATGTGATTGGATAATTTATTGAATTGCATCAAGACATTGATTGTGTGAACATCTCATGCTAAACATTCGATAAGACATATAATATTTAATTATATTATCTATAACGTCATCATCGCATCAGTTGTGTATCAACCTATTTATGTGTATATTATGTGTTTATTGAGTAGTCTAGTATCATGAGATTGTGCCCATGTCTATGAAATCATTGTTGTGTATTGCATTAATAAACAAACCTGAATCTATGAGCTGCATATGAAATCCCAACCGAGATGGCAGTGACCTATATCCTATTACTAAGCAAGTACACTTGCCTAAATACATTGTGTACAAGTAGTAAAGGACACCGTCTTGACTCAGGATAGGCTATACCATTATTTAGTCCAATGTTGGACTGCATATTATTATTTGTTTTTGCCCAAGGTGAGAGGTATGGGACTCAAAATACTTGTGGTAAGATGAAAAGTGCGGGATAAGCCTTGTATGGGGGTCCCAATCTGAATTATAAGAGCCACCCCTTCGGTATTCGGATGATTCATGTCTCACTGAGGTTTTATTCATATTTTTTACGCCTTGGTTATATTCCCATGATCAAAAATAAGTGGGAGAATTGTTCCCTCTAGGTTGAAGTCCCTTAGAACTATGATGCACACATAGAATATCTTGCATTGAGAGTGGTCCTGTATGGGGGGGGCGGGGGATGGTTCATTACGACATGTTGCTCAATGTAAATGATTGATCTAGTGTGAGACTTGAACTATTCAAATACTGAACATCATGCATACTGCATTATCATGTGATTGTTGATATTATTACTGTTTTCTTGTGTATGATATACTTGATATGATTATCATATAGAATTAGACATATAGAATGAAAATATGACCATTGATATCCTTATGATACAAACCAAAGTGAGACTTGGATGAGAGAACATTATTGCTTTACTTCATCGTTGTATTTACAGATTTCATTATCATATCATTATCATCATTATTTCTAGATTTATCATTATTATACTATATTATATATTTTTGCTAGTAGCATTAGATGATGAGTAAATATCTTGCTCTAAAAGTCTACTCATACGAGTTTTGGCTTACATATATTTCATAATGTTTTTCAGGGATTGATCATAAACGAGAGCTATGGGAAAGAAGGGATATAAAGATAGATTTTAGGGATATTTTGATGTAATAGAATTAGTTAGTTAATTTCTCAATTTTATAATTAAAGAAAATATTGTAATTATTAATCATATATTTTATTAGAACTGTTGTAATTTACTTATGCTTATGTTCTTATATTGCTTTCCACTCCAATAGGGATATGGGGTGAGAGTTGCATTCTAACCTTTTGGGTATCCCGCGGATCTCAACTAGTTTGGGATGTGACAAAAGTAGTATTAGAGTTTAAGTTATAATAAAATTTAAAATAAAAGATTTTAAACCTATAGGACTTAGGACTAGGAATAGTTAATAAGTTAGATAAGATAAATGAATTATTAGGGGAATAAATGAATTAGATATTAGGGAGTGAGAATAATAAATTTGATTGTTGTTGTGTGCATCTTTATCAGTAATTCCAGATAGACAATTGTGAATAGGAGTACTACTATTTTTGAAAAGTCTGAAGGTTGAATTATAAGGATAAAGTCTATGTTAAGTATACTGGATTACCATGTCACTAAAGGAAATGATAATCAAAGGCTTATGATTTGTTGATTGATATAATTATAAAGTCACTTATAACCCTAATACTAACTATTTTTCTTAGAATTGAAGTCAATGTGGTTGCAAACACATTGAATTAAATTACTTGAAAAATAGGTAGGAATTAGAATATACATGTATATATTTTAAATAGGTACATGTATATGTATATATGCTAATAATAACATAAATAATAAAAATTATATACATATATATATATATATATATATATATATATATATATGTATATATATGTAGAAACAAATTATTATAATTATAATATGATATAAATTAGATATAATCACATCAAGATTAAGCTCGATCTGTATTTTGAAGGACTTATTTTAAAAAGTTCAGACTAAGACTCAGACCCGGTAGTCAGGTGGGACTTATCGCTCATCTAATTAGTTATAGGATAATGTTTGGAGTGTAAATTTATCATGAAATTGCTTAGAATGGTGTGCTAGTAATTATAGGATTTTAAATTATTAATTTTTAAATTGTTGTGGTCATTGGCAGACTAACCGGTACGTCGGTAGCTACCGACAGCAAGCCGAGACCCTCCCAGTTCAATATAAATAGATCCTTTTCTCTTCTAAATTCATTTTACCTCTCCACAAACCCTAGAACTCGTCCCTAAACCTATTTCCCAGCTTCCTAGAGCTTCTTCATCAAGTCTTGATCTTCAAAGCATCTTGGTAAGTTCTTTCTTTAAGATTTTCATCCTTAGATCTTTTAGATCTTATTCTTTAGATTTCTTCATAACCTAGAACTCATGGCAAGAACCAAGAAAATCCAACAACCTTCTAAAAAATCTAGAACCACTAGAGCTTCAACCTCTAGAAGATCTCCATCTCCTGATCCTCGAGAGGAAGAGGAAAACCTAGAATCACACCATACTGATGATCCCAACAACCCTAGTATATATCATAATAGACCTATTTTCCTTGAAAGACAAACCATACCGAACCGTGTAGTAGCCTATGGAGTGATAGAAGCACTACAACCTTTAGGTTAGGTTCCTATTTTGTCTTGGGGTGGAAATGCATACCCTTCTGTTGTATAGGAGATGTATGACTCCATCACAAGTACGGATACGGACTCTATGACCATCACCTTCTCCATAATGAACCAAACTCATATCTTAGATCTCCAACTTATTTCTTGAATTCTCAAGGTCCCCATGAACAACACCTATACCAACATACCGGCCTTAAACCCTGCAGATAAACCCACCATCATTCAAGTCCTTTGTGGGGAAGATGTCCCGTCGAATATGGATCATTCCCTTACTTCCATTACACTCCTACCTACATTCCACACTCTTCACAAAAATTTTCTTAGGAATGTCTTTCCTAGAGTAGGAAACCAAACAGAGCACAACACCTATATGATCCAAATCCTTTTTCTGGTGGAAACTGGCCACAGACTGTGTCTTCCTTCCATCATTATCCATCACATCATCAAGTATGTGAAAAGCACCAAAAGAACCCATTCCTTTCCTATGCTTGATGTGTGAGGTGGCTAAGAGATGGGATTTGGCCTTGCCCTACCAAAGCCACATAGTCTCCATTCCACCTCTTAACCTATGGAATTTGAGCTTCATGAATATGAAGGAAATGCCAAGGCATGTTCCAGATGAGCTACTACAGCAGCTCGACCTTCTAGAAGAGCAGCCTCCAGAGCCCTTCATTCTAGTTCATCTCCGAGCTTCCTCATCGGCCGGACCAAGAACGAGTGCTCCTACCCCATAGCAATACAGTAGGAGGAACAGAAGTGTTAAGTCCAAGCTGATGGCATTGGAGAGAGCTAGTCTCCAGTCTCAAATTGACATCCCTGCAGATCTTGTGAAGACCCGGGAGGAACTAAAGAGGAGCAGAGATGACATGTCTAAGCTCCAAAAGAGCATGGACAAGACTCTCCGCTATGTTATGATCTTCAGTTGCGGGACGTCCAGTGATGTCATTCCTCCATTTTCCATTCCACCACCATCACCACCCTCTTCTCCAGAATTCTAATCTTAGAAGATTTCCTTAGATGTTTGCAGTTCCCTTATTTCTTGATTTAATGTTTTGTTGTAGCCGTTCTAATGGCATCAGTTTTTCTTTCCATGTAATAGTTTGTTTTAGTATTGAATGTTGTATTTTCCCTTCATGTTTGTAAGACTCCCCCTTTTTATTATTGAAAATTGTGTTTCCTCCCAATTGTTCCAATTATGACTAGTAATTCAGAATTAAGTAAATAAGACTTAAAACCTACTCAACTAGCACTGCATCCACACATTAAAGAATCTAATAAAACTAAACCAGAAACATAGACACATTACATTGACTCAAATCAACACACACTATTAAACTAAGATAAATAACTATAATAGAACTTAAACAACCCTTATTAAATTACAGATTTAGGAAAATATAGAAATAAATTATTTACATATCACCTACTTCACAAGAACAAACTAAGATAACATTAAAAAATTTATTGAAATAAAATCAACTAGATCACTTAGATTAATTTCGAGGACGAAATTCTCTTAAGGAGGATAGAGTGTAAAGACCTAAAAAAATCCAGACTAAAAAGAACTTTAATGAAAAGGGTAAAATAGTAATTCAATACTCTACACTTAGAAACTAACCTAAGGATCTTAATAAAATAGATATAATTAAGATTATAAACCTTAATAAATAAACTAAGGTCATCAATGAAGAATTACAGCTTAAGTAGAAAACTGGGTTAATGGATTAATCTAGGATTAACCAAACATGACCTAAGATTAGTAATTAATTAGATTGGGCTTAAGTGAGATTCCTACGGCCCAGTTAGTCTAAGGCCCAAATAGAGTAATTAATTGGTAATTTTTTTGATAATTAAATCAGGACACTTGATGATCATGTCACAATTGAGTTAGGACTCTAGATCAACAGTTGAACACCAACTAGTATTCATAATACAACTCTAACACCTAAAACTTATAAAATAAGATTAATTAAGAGAATTAGACATTAGGAAACAAGTCAATTTCGTGGGAATCCCTGGGAGAACTAAGGAGATGATTAGAAGATCAGAAAACTAGAAAAACACTAGAAGAATCAACAATGGGAGAAGAACCCTATAGCACTAGTGAGTTTTCCTTTAGTGTCTCGTGTATTTACTTATCCCCTAATGTAATCATGGAGAATTCCTTCTTTTTCACATGCATAACCCTTCCCTATGATCAGATTACTAAAAACCAGAAAGATCACATGTAATTAATAACAATAATCTATGATGCTAATGTTAGGCTATTAGAGATAGCAATAAGCTAGTTCTGATTAAGTATTGTTAAAACTTAAATTAGTGTGACCATTAGAAGGAACAAATCACCATGCACGAAGCCCTATGATTAGATGATTAACCCAGGAAATTCCCTTGACCTGAATCAATTTGCCTTGAACCGGATGACAAACCGGTGTACCGGTTAGCCTGTCGGGTAAAACCCTATGAACCATGGCACAGGCAGGGTTCTGCCTTCCTACCGGTGTGTTGTTAGCTTGTCGGTTGAGTTTTACAACCTAACCGGTGTACCGCAACCCTACCGAGACCCTACCGGTTGTTCCCTTTGAACATTACACTGTAGCCAAACCCCACCGGCGTGCCGGAAATCTTGTCGGTACCTTGCCGGTTGAGCCAACCCTTACCTTACATTGTAGCCAGACCCCACCGGAATGCCAGTACCCTGTCGGTTGGCCACAATGACCATAATTGGATACCTTATGACCTTAAGCACCCTAGACTGATAACCTAACCTATCTTAACATCCAATGTACCCTAGAACCAACCCTCTAAACCTTCCATATGGCATGAAATCCCTATATACCTAATAATATGAGTTATGTACATGGCATGATAATTGATCCAGATCCTATGAACTGTTGTGTGAACCACCTATGTGATTGGATAATTTATTGAATTGCATTAAGACATTGATTGTGTGAACATCTCATGCTTAACATTCCATAAGACATAATATTTAATTGTATAATGTATAACATCATCATCACATCAGTTGTGTATCAACCTATATATATATATATATATTATGTATTTATTTAGTAGTCTAGTATCATAAGATTGTGCTCATGTCTATGCTGATTGGAATATATGTCTATGAAATCATTGTTGTGCATTGCAGTAATAAACGGACCTGAATCTATGAGTTGCATATGAAATCCCAGCAGAGATGGCAGTGACCTATATTCTATTACCAAGGAAGTATACTTTCCTAAATACATTGTGTGAAACTAGTAAAGGATACCGTCTTGACTCAAGACAGGCTATACCATTATTTAATCCAATGATGGAATACATATTATTATTTGTTTTCGCCCAAGGTTAGAGGTATGGGACTCAAAATACTTGCGGAAAGATGAAAAGTGTATGATAGACCTTGTATGGGGGTCCCAATCTGAATCATAAGAGTCATTCCTTCGATATTCGGATGATTCATGTCTCACTGAGGTTTTATTCATATTCTTTATGCCTTGGTTATATTCCCGTGATCGAAAATAAGTAGGGGAATTGTGCCCTCTAGGTCGAAGCCTCTTAGAACTATGATGCGCACATAATATCTTGCATTGAGAGTGGTCATGTATGAGGGGGATGGTTCATTACGACATCTTGCTTAATGTAATTGATTGATCTAGTGTGAGACTTGAACTATTTGAATACTGAACATCATGCATACTGCATTATCATGTGATTGTTGATATTATTGATGTTATCTTGTGTACGATACACTTGATATGATTAGCATATAGAATTAGGCATATAGTATGAAAATATGACCATTGATATCCTTATGATACAGAACAAAGTGAGATTTGGATAAGAGAACATTATTGTTGTACTTCATCGTATTATTTACAAATTTCATTATCATATCATTATCATCATTATTTCCAGATTTTTCATTATTATACTATATTATATATTTTTACTAGTAGCATTAGGTGATGAGTAAATACCTTGCTCTAAAGGTCTACTCATACGAGTTTTGGCTTACGCATATTTCATAATGTTTTCACGTATTAAAGGAAGATTAATCATAAATGAGTGCTATGGAAAAGAAGGGGTATAAAGATAGATTTTAGGGATATTTTGATGTAATAGAATTAGGTAGTTAATTTCTCCGTTTTGTAATTAAAGAACATATTGTAATTATTAATCATATATTTTATTAGAACTGTTGTAATTTACTTATGCTTATGTTCTTATATTGCTTTCCACTCTCCATAGGGATATGGGGTGAGAGTTACATTCTAACCTTTTGGGTATCCCGTGGATCCCAACTGATTTGGGATGTGACACCTATACCCTTGTTACCTTTGATTATGTTGTGAGGTTAAATCTGATGATTGCTACTTTAGCTTACTTTCCTATGGTCATGCATCATACGATCTAACGGGGGTTTGTTTGGGAAAGTAGTTAGGTCGAAGCTAAATGGCATGGGGCTTAGGGAAGACTATTTGACATCACATTTAGAGATATATGATTTTTAGATACATGTGTTCATCTTTTAAATTATCATTTGATGTTTCACTTCTTGTACTTGTATGTATCTAATATATATATGTAGCCTATATGAATTATTTTAAATGAGCACATTAACATGAATCTAGTAGTTGAGTATAGAGATCTGAGCTTGTGCTCATGAGGGCTTAGAAATACTTAATCTAATGTAGCCAAATTAGTCTAGGTCATAGGCAAGACTTTTGAGAGTATATCTCCATTTCAGTTTTATGAAACTTGATATGGTGCCACTCGCACGCATAACGACCTATATGATTATCATCCATCATAGGAAGATAAGATGTACATGAGAGAGATGCACATTTCGTGCCCACTATGGAAGAGTGGGAGATGTTGGATTTTAGAAATGGGTCGACCCGGGGTCCCTACTTAATGGGACGTCCATACTTGATTAGAAGTGTGGATGTGGATAACTCTCTCCTAATTGAATTAGGAGATAGAGTCCTAAGAGGAGTTGAGTTTAGTCTTCTATATGTAGAAGACTGCCCCTCCCTACTCAAGGGTACTATTCACGTTTTTGGGAATCCACCGTAGAGAACTCTCTCTTCTGTTCATCTCTTCTTCTTATAGAGATGTGGTTTTGCTATTAGGGTTCCATACAAAGCCTTAAGTCAATTGAGTGTGGATTCATTGTATGCAGTTCTAGCAATCACATATTCTGACATAGGACGTTTTCCAGTTCATTAGAGATCTTCCACTGCAGATCCTGATTCGTGTGCATCGAGGCACATAATCCAAGTCGTTCACATATATATATATAAATAAGATTTCCCAAAGAAACTTCCACCTGTATGCAACATCAACTTGTAAACCATGACTCTTATTATTAATAAATTAATTTATTAATTAAGTTTTTGAAGGGTATTTTGATCCTTTTAGTAATGAGCTTTTATTGTGTCGCGGGAAGAAAGTTATTTTTACCGTACAAGAAAACTTACAATAAAAAGTCTGTTTTTAAGTGTCACGAGTACATCTTTATGGTGTGAGACACTCATCTTTGTAGATCATTGTTGCAAAGGTAATTTGTACAAGTAAATCGTCCTTGGTTCTGAAGATTTGAGAGAAACTATTTACTTTTACTTTCAATGTAGCCTTTCGTAATACATTCAAATTAAGTCCAAGTTTTCCCAATGGTCCTGAATAAGAAATTTGAGAGAAATTTCTTTCTTGCCTATATGTAAAAGTGAAGTTTTCTAGTTAACCTAATCATTTCAATCTTCTGCATTGATTTCTCTATATTTGTAACATGACATCTTGAATCTTGTAACAACTTCCAAATGGCTCAGCTAAGTCCCGAAAAGAGAGATCGTGGAAGACGATTTAATAGCTCCTTTTTTCCTGTTGGATTTTAGAGATGGGTCAATCCGGTTGCCTTGACTCGTTTGGGCCAACTTAGGGTCCCTACTTAATGGAACGTCCATACTTGATTAGAAGTGTGGATATGGATAACTCTCTCCTAATGAGATTAGGAGATAGATTCCTAGGTGGAGTTGAGTTTAGTCTTCTATATGTAGAAGACTCCTCCCCCTATCCGTAGAGATTTACTATTCACGTTTTTGGGAATCCACCCCTAGAGAACTCTCTTCTATCTTCATCTGTTCCACCTACAGAGATCTGGATTTGCTATTGGGGCTTCATACAAAGCCCTAGGTTGATTAAGTGTGGATTCATTGTATGTAATTCTAGTAATCACATATTCCAACGTGGGGCGTTATCCGATTCAATAGAGATCTTCTACTGCAGATTCGGGTCCGTGTGCATTGAGGTACATGATCCAGATCGTTTACAACCTTCATTGGTATCAGAGCTGATGCGATACGTCTTCATTGGATTGAGGTATGTCGAGAAACCTTGTCAAATCTACAATCGAGTTGCTGATTTTTTGTAGAAACTCGTGTGTGCATGCTGACGGGCCCTTGGGCTACTGTGCGCCTCGAGCCTGCTGTGCCTCCGCGCTGGGCTA
>JAUPMG010009118.1:0-15742 GCA_031762675.1 Pachysandra terminalis | reverse complement strand
CAAGGGAAGAAATCAGATTTACACACTCAAGAATCACTCAGAAAAACAGAGAGCAGCTTCCCTCACAGAGCTCTCAAAGACCTCACCTCTTTCATCTCTGTTTTTCTCGATTGCTCACCCTTATACAAGCTGTCAAATTACCTCACAGTACATTCTCTTTCATGATTACAAAAAAGGCACGTGTCAGGAGGCCATTTCAAGATACAACAGAATTTCTTGAATTCTAGAGAATATGGCCGACAAAGAATCATTGAGCAGCAGCTCAATAACAACCTCCCTGAGAAAAGGACAAAACTGAGACATACTGCAACCAAGCTTCCAGAGCAACCACCAATGACATGCCTTTCATTAATTTGCAGATAATGAAACGGAATGTCATTGCATCATTGAGTCACAATCTCAACACTTTCATTATATCCCAGTGGACTTCCATTATTAGAAACACTCTTTTAGAGACTAGTTGTTTTCAATCGCTTCGGAGGGGAAGCATCTTTTTCGTTGCTAGGAAAGGAAAGCATCCTCTGGAGCCATGGTATCAAACAAAAGCAACACAACCTTTTAGATAGCAAACATTGTAAAGATCTAAATTCCTTAGATTCTGTCCCAAAAACAAAGTTACAGGACATCCTACATAAGTCTCGACAGTGAGAGGAGGGAAAGTGACATATTTGTTTTCATTTAACTTGTTTCCGTAATGGATGAATATGCTTTTTTATTTCAAGTTAATTTGATACGTCTAATCGTGCATATCCACTCAACCATCTTAGTGGTTTTCAACAGTATTAACTGTTGAATCCTTAGATAAGTTGCAGTCCAAATTGAAGTGGAACTTTATGGTTTATTTATTTATTTTTGTTCTTAAACATTAAGTGCTTATAATGATGGTAATTGCTCGATATCTTTGTGGCCACGAGGCTACTGCATGTTATCTTTCCTTATAAATTAACGAGCTTCTCCATCTTAGTAATTTCAAAGGAGACTGAAGTTTTTATGTAACATAATGGGTTTACCTCGTTTTCTAACGGTCATGGAGACCCGCAGGCCTTATATTGCAATGATATTCATACAGTTTGTATATGCAGGAATGGCTTTATTCTCAAAAGCAGCAATTGGTAAAGGAATGAACCCTTTTGTGTTTGTTGTATATAGGCAAGCCTTTGCCTCATTTGCCTTATCCCTATTTGGTTTATTGTTAGAAAGGTATCTAATGGCTTTATTACTTTTCTTGTTCTCTCTTTAGCAAGTCTCCATAACGTTCTTTCTAATGAGCTTTGTTATACTTTTCTCCTTCTGATTTTCTAGGAAGAAGGCCCCTCCCTTATCTGTCAGCTTGTTGTGCAAAATCTTCTTGGTTGCTTTATGCGGGTAAGTTAAATTTATTTCTGTATTTTTTATCTTTTTTTTTTTTTGTCAAGAGAGTTTTCATCCTAAACTGGTTTGAACAGAAGTGTTATGATATCAATGTCATGGTTCTGTATCATCATTTTTCCACACATACGATGGACTAACTTAGTGCAGATGGCCCCAATGGACTGGCCAGATGGACAGTCTACCTCGTGCCATGTGTCACCTATGCAAAGCATCTGAACCGCAGTTGGGGGAACACTGTGGGCCTGTGGGTTGGAGGTCATGGGCAAAGGCCTGCTGCTCAGGGCCCGCCTCCATCATCCTCACTTAAGGGAGGATCCTGGATGCCTAGCTATCATAATCACTATATATATTCTCATTCTCAAGGGTAGACGGATGCATACGTGAAGAAGTGTATTGCCCTCTACACAGCTAAAACCCCTCTCTCATCCTTCCAGGATCCCTTGAGTGCGCTTTGCTCCTCCTACCAGTCACTGAGCCCCGATCCCACACCACACAAACCACACCTACACTTAATAACGACAAATACTGCACTACTTCGATCTAGAAGTTTTAAATTTATCAGTAACCATTTTACTTTTGCGAATTTCAGGATGACCTTAAGCTTGAATCTTTACTATGTTGCACTAAACTACACCTCAGCAACATTTGCTGCAGCCAGCACCACTATGATTCCTGCTATTACCTTTATCATGGCTGTTTTATTGAGGTAAATAAACACACTACCATCTCCAACATATTTTTTTCAATCTGATCATATTGCTAATGTAATTTCTTTGTTGACTGTTTCAGGATAGAAAGCCTTTCTATAAAACATAGGTATGGAGTGGCCAAAGTGTTGGGTTCTATAATATGTCTTTCGGGGGCTCTAGTGTTTGCTTTTGTTAAGGGTCCACCTATAGAGTTTATGAACTGGTTCCGATCAAATCACAAGGAAGTTATAGACCCACCTGCTTTTAAGTATTCCAAGATGGAGTGGGCAAAAGGCGCTCTTATCATGCTTGCAGCAAACTCAGCTTGGTCTTTGTGGCTTATATTGCAGGTTCTTCATTCTTAAACATTTGGTTCAACTGCCGTATAGAACGTATAAAATTAGACGAAAGAAACAAATGGAGAAATAAACTTCATGACTGTCGTTGCGTAACTTGGTGTTTTCCTTTTCAGGGTTCCATGATAGCCAGATATCCGGCTAAACTACGTCTTACTATGTTGCAATGCTCTTTTAGCTGCATTCAGTCAGCTGCTTTTGCCGTCGTCGCTGTGAGAAACCCATCTTCATGGAAACTTGGATGGGATATTCACCTAGTTTCTGTGGCATACTGTGTATGATTCTTTAACCTGTTAATCTCATTCTTTTGTAAGTTGGTAATTAAGTTACTTCTTTGCTTTTGTTGATAGTAGGAGCCCTAATCAATTGCTTCTTGAATTTTCTTTCTTTGATAGTAGGAGCCCTAATCAATTGCTTCTTGAATTTTCTTTCTTGAGTGAGAAAACTTTAGTGATGCGCCTTTTTATATATATGGCAATAAATTTCAGAAAGCCATGATGATCCTGAAGAGGATATTTTGTTCGTAGAGTCAGGATTATTGTTCCTATCTAGGAGATTCTGTCTGTCTAGCCTATCTAATCAACTGTATGATAGATCTTGACAAGTATATGATCCTGTTGTGAATCTTGTGATACATATGTTCTTTTACCTTTTTGTTCTCTTTTAAGTTGTTAGGACTCCATTCAAACTGATGCTTTTAACTGAAATGGCAGGGTATAATTGTAACTGGGCTCACATACTGGTTACAAGTTTGGACCATAGAGAAGAAAGGTCCTGTTTTCACAGCCATGTTTACTCCATTAGCACTCCTTATTACAGCCATCTTCTCAGCATTCTTATGGAAGGAAACACTACATGGGGGAAGGTAACTTTTCTCTTTATCTGCAATTGTATTACTGTAGAAATATCTTTCTATAAATAATTTGGCATTTAGTCCTGGTGGACAGTATTATGCATCAGTCTCATAAATATGGTTCCATACTTCCATTTATATGAGCATTTCTGGCTAATCCAGGGTTTCAAGGATCGGTCCGATCCAGGCTGCACCGGCCGCACCGTACCTGGATCGGCTAGGACCGGTTTGGTCCCAAGCCATGATACAACAGTCGTATTGTGAGGTTCTGGACCGGACCAGTACAACCGATTGCGGTTTGGATTGGCCGGTACAACCGATCCGGCATTTTTTGTTTGTTTTTTAAATTTATAAATTGGACGGTCTAGACCGGTATCGATTTGGACCGGTTCAATACCGAATGGTCCTGACCGGCACGGTAGATCAATTTTTTTTTAATTTAAAATTTAAACCAACTGATCCATTTTTTGTACTGGATCCGGTCCGGATGGTATCGCCAGTCCGGACCGGGATCGGTCCGGTCCCCGACCCGAGAGTTTAAACCTTGGTCTAATCTGTGAAATTCTTCTTTGACCATCTACTGCATCTTTCTTTTACCTGTCCAAGAGAGGAAAGAAATATGATATATCATGTGACCCCCCATTACCTGATATTTGATGAAATTTGACCTAAAAGATTGAGGTGGGTGTTTCCCATTTCTGTAGATAGCAACTGCATGGGGCTAACCATTTGTCTTAAATAGTATCAGCATGTGATATATAGACATTGGATGAGAGTCAAGTTTTGTGTGGCAGTGTTGGTGGGGCAATATCGTTGGTGGGAGGTCTCTTTAGTGTTTTGTGGGGCAAGAACAAGGAAGATAGAAAAAGTGAAACAAATGAGGAAAATCAAGAAGCTAAGGTAGAAATTGTATTGGAGTGCATTACACATCAGCAAGTGATGATAGATAAGATTGTACCTGGTGAAGACTTTGTTAAAGACATTTCAACTGAAGAATATCCTTGTGGAGAACTTATTGACAGTGCAGTAGTAACAGAGTAAACTCATAAATTTCTTTATTTTTCTTTTTCTTTTTCTCCCCTGTTTGATTAGCTTTCTAGTATTGTGTAAGAATGTATATTAAATGGATAGTTTGAACATTAAACTATACCAAAGGGGTCATTAGTAAATCATTCAAACAAGCTCAATCAACAGATATGTATATGGGGAGAAATTCCATAATGTAATTAAAGAATCTTGGTTTAGTCCTTTTTTTTGTGAGCCTATTGTAAGCTAATCTTTGCTATTTATAAGTATCCTGACTTTTGGGTAAGCAGCGTAATACTCTTCATGTGATTCAAATGTTTTTTCAATCTATGTTTTGCTCTTTTTTTTTTTTATCTATATTGCTCTGACCTTACATGATTCATAAAAAAACTGAAGGAAAGTTTTTATTAAGATTATAAGCACTTCTGACCTTACAGGATTCATAAAAACACTCTAATTTGAATGGAAATAAAGATGTTCATAGGATTCCGAAATGCAGTTCCAAGTAAATAGAGCACTATTGATGACCCCCAATTTGAAAATTCAAATTGAACCAATAAAAGGCCACCTGACACTTGCCCTCAATATTACACTTCATACCCCTGCTTCGAAGTCTCATCGAGACATGTTTTCAGCAAGATATGCACAGACTCGAAGGGCATGGTTACCTCGAGAGTATTTCCTTGTAGGAATCAATCTCGAGGTTGCATCACTGAAGACAGATAGAGACATTATGATCCTATTCCGAGTTTGGATAGACTTTATGATCTAATCCCAGCACCGGATAGAGACATTGTGATCCTACTTCGAGTTCGAATAGACTTAATGGTCTAATCCCAACATCAGATAGAGACATTGTTATCATACTCCGAGTTCGGATAGACTTTATGATCTAATCCCAACATCGGATAGAGACATTGTGATCCTACTCCGAGTTCGGATAGAGATATTGTGATCCTACTCCAAATTCAGATGAACATTATGATCTAATCCCAACACCGGATAGAGACAATGAGATCCTAATCCGAGAGAGGGTAAAGACTTTATGATCTTATCCCAAGGACGGGTAAAGACTTTACACTCCAATCCCAAAATCCGATAGTGACCTTGTAATCCTATTCCGAGATCATAAGACAACTTTATGATCCCACATTGATAGTGATCCTGGGTGATAACCTTGTGATTCCACACATGCACTAAGTGATTTTGACCACTTTCTAAGGCACTGCAGCGGCCTAACCCACTTCGAGATGGGTAATTCGTCATTAGGCTGGTGACCTTATGGCGAGGTTCACTTCATATTTGAAGCCCTAACATGCTAAAGGGTTATCCGAGAAAATGATAACATTACTCTAGCTAAACTTCGTCTCACGCCCCAAGTCTTGACTAAAAAGAACTGTTTTGGAGTTGATATTATCTCAAGTGTGAGATCACCTGAGATCGCAAGTGACCTCGTGCCGCAACATCGAGTAGTTTGTAACTCGATGTTGTGAAGCTTCATACTCACGATCGAGTCACTATTGCTAACCCAAAGAGTTACTCCCTAGAGAACCTCACTCGGGAACAACATCCCGAGTCTCTTACATCACTTGGATAATAGGACAAAAGGGGGGATATCAAAATACCTAAAAGAATGGTGGCTCAAAGAGATGTCCTGTCAAACCCATGACGGTTATTCGACAGTTGACCTAATCCACATGGGCAATGTCACATCAAGGGGACTGAGCACAAACAGAGGCTACTTGCACACTTGTATGAGGTGACAAGTGATAGTCAACGTATGGGCGGCGACACGTGGAAACATCCTACCACGTCCAACCCTTGATGACTGACACTTGTTGCTTGGGCCTTTTCCAAGGGATTTGGCTATAAAAGCTCTCATTCCCATTGGACAAGGGATGGACTTTTGAGGTATTCTGGGATCTACTGAAAACCTAGAATTCCCAAGTCAAAAGATGCCTCTATGTGGGTGTTCTCTTTGAAACCATTCTTTGGGATCTTCGATTCCTTCCCTTTATCTCTTTGACTTACCTTTATTGCATACGGAACTCCCGTATTGGAACGGCTGTCAAAGTTTAGGTTAGTGTGAGACAAGCATTCATTGACATCTGTCATCTTGGGTTAGCATAATTAATCTTATTTGTAAACCAATTTTGGGGATCAACATTTGGCGACTCCGCTGGGGAGCCTATTGAGTTTCCTTTTTTTACAATTTTTTGTGATTGTGACACACTCCGGTAATCCACTCAGATCGTCATGCAAAACCAACAAAATCCGCTTGGACTGCAAGGTGTGCTCGTTGCTGAGGAGTCGATAGTTCTACGACTTGGGATAGATCCACCACTTCGGGTCGAAAGGACAGTTCCACCACACGAGCCTCTTCTCGGGGTTGCTTCGCAAGTCAATCCTCTTATTCCCGAGGCGTCTATTGCAGCTCTCGCTGAAGCTATTCGAGTTATCCAACAACAACTGGCAGCTCGACAAGCTATTGCTCATCAGCGTGCTATTCTATAGTCACTACCACCGACACCAAATCGTCGGGATGAGACAGCGGGACCTGCCATTGAACCCGTGGTCAAACTTCCTCCTCTCCAGCCAGTATTATGGGGATCAACATTTGGCGACTCCGCTGGGGAGCCTGTTGAGTTTCCCCTTTTACCATTTTTAGTGACTGTGACACACTCAGGTAGTCTACTTAGATCCTCATGCAAAACCAGCAAAATCCGCTTGGAGGGCAAGGTGTGCCAGCTGCCGAGGAGCCGATAGATCTACGCTTGGGATAGATCCACCACTTCGGGTCGAAAGGCCAGTTCCACCACATGAGCCTCTTCCCGGGGTTGCTCCGCAAGTCAATTTTCTTGTTCTCGAGGTGTCTATTGCAGCTCTCACCGAGGCTATTCGAGTTATCTAGTAGCAACAGACAGTCTTGGCAGCTCAACAAGCTACTGCTCATCAGCCTGCTGTTCTACAGCCGCCACCACCGGCACCAAATCCTCGAGATGAGAAAGCGGGACCTGCCATTGAACCCATGGTCAAACTTCCTCCTCTCCAGCCAATATTACCACCCTTGACCCAAATATCGTACTCCATTACTCCTCTTTTGCCTACACCTCCAGAAAAGCCATATGCTACTTTGGCCAATGTTGAGGAAATCTCGCAACCGAGATCATGATTGAACCAACAATGACTTTCATCCCCTTATCCCATTTCATTGCTACATAAGCCTTATCCTAAGGACTGTGTTAGTCCGAAGTTTCAGACTTATCCCAAGGACTATGTTAGTCCGAAGTTTCAGAAGTTCACCTGTCAGACTGGTAACATAAAGGAGCTTATTAGTCGCTTCATTGAAGCGCTTGGTCCTTAAGCCTCAGAACCTGATCTGCATTTGAGGGAGTTCTCAAAATCTCTATCTGAGAAGTCTTACACCAAGTATAACAGTCACAAACCTGGGTCTGTGCATACTTGGGAGGATATGGCCTCCCTCTTTCACAAAAAGTTTTTTGGGGCCGAAGAAGCTTACACGGTTGTTGATCTCAGCCGAGAACATCAGCTCCCATCCAAGAGCATGATTGATTATGTCAGAAGGTTCAGAGGTCTTGTGATGTCCTATACAGACTCGGAGAAGGAATCTCGCTTCATTGATATATGTATAATGGGAATGCATCGCGAATACCGGATTCATGTGGAGAACTTGAAACTTCAAAGTTTCACTCTTTTGATTGACGCTTCTAGACAGATGGGCCTGTTAGTGCCATCCATGAATATTGTTAAGAAGCTTGTTAATAAGAAGCGTGGAGTCGAGTCTGCCCTTGTTGAGGAGCACTCCTCCAAGAGGTCAAAGAAGAAAGGAAAGAAAGATGATCGTCCAGTCCCGCCTAAGCCAGATTATTCCCTGGCTCAGCTTGATATTCTGTTGGAGAATTGAATCAAGGACAACCGCATTGTCCTACCAGCTGTGAAGAAGGAACCGACTGCTCAGGAAATGCAGAACCCCTGATACTACAAGTTCCACAGAAACACCAACCATCGTACTTTTGACTGTTACTCTTTGAGAAGGATTAACCACTCCAGGGTAAGGAATGGCGAGGTCGATTTACATCCGGAGCAAGTTCGCGCTGACCCCTTGGTTGTCCATAGAGGCAAATGGAAGGAAGGGGTGAACATTATCATCTCCGAGGTCGGGACGGGGGCTGTTGTCAGAAGAGGGCCGATGTTGCCCAAATTTCAGCGCCTCGAGGACAGTCTCAAGGAGATCAGTTTCTCGAGGTCAGAGCAAGTCGCC
Source organism: Pachysandra terminalis (assembly GCA_031762675.1). Lineage (NCBI taxonomy): Eukaryota > Viridiplantae > Streptophyta > Magnoliopsida > Buxales > Buxaceae > Pachysandra > Pachysandra terminalis. The sequence continues at coordinate 7,165 of JAUPMG010009118.1, read as the reverse complement.
ATCAGGGTTTATGCCCAGAAGTTGTTGCTGCAAGACGTAGAGGAAGCGTGTGCTGCTAAAGTGATAGGAGATGTGATCACCTTTGGCAGAGAAGATATGATGGTTCTTCATGAGGACCATCGTCGGGCTCTATATCTAAATTCTATCTTGCAGGGTGTCGACGTTCAAAGGTCGTGAGTCGATGCCAGATCCTCCTTGAACATCATTCCTCTTAGTATTCTGAAGGCTATTGGGTTTCGGAAGGGCGAATTGTTCCTCAGCCTATAAGGATTTATGGCATCAACGCCCTGAGTTAGTGCACATTGGGTCACGTTACTCTTGAGCTCTGAGTTGGGTCGTATAAGTATCCTACTCTCTTCCATGTGTTTGACAACAACTCTTCCTGTCATATTCTCCTCGGTCGACCTTGGATCCACTGATGCCGTCTCGTCCCCTCCACTTATCACCGATGTTGCAAAGGAATTAGGAAAGGAAAGATGGTGCGGTTGGTTGTTGACCCCTGTCCCTTGGATGAGTCCGAGGTCCACTTTGCGGATGCAGCCGAGTATGACGAGTTAGCTCCGGCAGGCGAGTGCCAAGTATCTTTACCTCGGGGAATCCCACTGCTGCTTGGCTCGAGATTCAAGCGAACCCTGAGGTATTATTGTCAGAACCCGAAAAGTCAAAGAGGAAGTTGAGTGAAGAGAATAGGAAGAAGAAGGAAGAGGAAGAAGGAAAGTGCAACAGGCCTGTTGAAAGTACTCCGACCGAGTTTGCTTCTAAGGCTCGGTGCATCGGATTAGTTGATTCGAATTGGAATTGTCAAGTCAAGATTGAAATGACCGATGGGCAGATTGTCTACAAACTTTTGATTGAATCCAACCAGCCGAAGTCAGAAGTTGCAGTGAAGAAGTTGGTCTCGAGCAGAGTAGAGATTTGAGAACCTGTGATCCATAACATCGGGAAATCCGATAATGATGATGATTCTATCATGATTGACATCTTCGAAGTTAGTCACGATATCCAAGAAGCTCCTGAACGCCTCGAGGTAGGTGTCAAGCCTGTCCTCGAGACTCTTGAAGAAGTGAATCTGGGATGTGGCGAAATCAAGCAAACAACCTTTGTAAATTCTAATTTATCTCATGAGGAGAAGTGTAATCTCATGTGTTTGTTGAAGGAATACAAAGATATTTTTGCTTGGTCGTATGATGAGATATGCGGTTTGGACCTTCACTTAGTTACACACCGACTTCACTTGTCTCCTGACGTTAAACCTTTCAAACAGCATGCTCGAGTGTTCAAACCTGAGATTCTACTACAAATAAATAATGAGGTAGAAATGTTGTTAAGGGCAGGATTCATCAAGCCCATTCAACATCTGGTCTGGGTCGCGACCATAGTTCCAGTTAAGAAGAAAAATGGGCAAATCCGGCGTTGTGTTGGATTTCGAGATCTTAATAGGGCAAGTCCTAAGGACGAGTTCCCTTTGCCTAATATTGATCTCTTGATCGACGCCACGATTGGGCATTCGATGTTCTCTTTCATGGACGGTTTCAACGGTTACAACCAGATCCGAATGCACAATTTCGATGCTCCACACACGGCACTATGGGTAATTTCTACTACACAGTTATGCCTATTGGCTTGAAGAGCGCTGGAGCTACTTATCAGCGAGCTATGACCTAAGACACCAGAATGCGGAGCGGGTGTGGGAGTCAGAGCGCCAAACTTGAAAATAACCCATGGTTCAGAGCACTTACAGAGTGTCTGTATATATACATACAAACTACACTTCCTATACAAAGATATTTCAATTTTTATTCATATACTCAACAACATATGCAATAGAAAGTACATAGCACAAAATATCTCAATTTCATCACATAAATTTGGATGATATAATTCAAAATGGATATTTATTAACCCAAATTCATACATATTCGCACTTAAAAAAAAAACTAATAGAGGAGACATGAAAAAAAAAAAAACATTTGTAGCCCATTCTTGACAATATGTTTAACCTCCCCAAAAACCAAAACAAAAATGAAGTGCAACAAATAAAAGAGAGAAGTAAAGGTTATTATCCACTTTGTGGCCTCTTGTCACGTCCAAAGCCCTCACACCTTTCTTGAGATATATTAGATTGCACTTCAATTGATCGTTGACTTGCAAAAGTAAGAGGTCAAGAAACATCACCATGATCATCGTAGAGCAAGGTATACTCCCTCTCTTCAATAGCTTCATTGTCATTGTCCAAATCATCAACATTGATCACACTGTCCCAAGTCTTATAAGTCATCTCATAATCATCTCTATATCTCGTCAATAGTCGGTTGTTATAATGAACATACATAAGTGATCCTGCACGTTCAGCATTTAACTTATTCCTCCTAACACTATGGATGCACCCATAGGTACTTCATGTTTTCTCAGCACATGACAAGTTAACACTTTGGGATAACACTTTAATTGCTAAACTATAAAGTTCAGGAGCATCAGCTCTATATAAATTCCATCAATCTACTGCACTCATTTTCTTTCTATCTTCAATTGATTGAGGTCGGGAATATACACCTCCATCATTGACAAAATCACTAAGTTGTTGATGAATTAATGGTGCTTCACTTGAATCTTTAACAAGACTATCAACAATATTTAAATAAGCACCTTGCACAAAACAATTGGCATGAGGCTTCACCCTTCTTTTTTCCTTTGGACCCAAGCTTGACAACCAAACATCAGAATAATAGAATGGGGTAAGCACATAGCCAAGAGTATGTAAAGAAAGATTCATCATTCTCCACCTTCCTATAACAGGAGTCTCTACTACTTTATACAACTCATCATTAGTGCTCAATGTCATGTCAATATGTCTCAACATATCCTCCATCCTTTGAAATACTTCTCCAATAATTGCTTTATCGGAATCACAAAAGTGAATCATTTGCCCAATTGGCTTCTTGAAAGCCTAAGTAGACTTCACCTGCTTCCAGGACTCATCATCCAACACAATTTTTCTGTTACTATTTTGCTCCAAATTTGATTTTGAACTATCTTTCTTGTGTGACTCCCATTCCTCACTTAAAACCATGCTAATTAAAGCATTTTGTTACCCGAAAGAGATGATCAAGCATTAAATAATGGTGGCCAAACCTAGTCTTCTTGACTTGAATCACATCCAAATTAGAAAATGTCCGAAAGATGTATAAGGTCATACTATGATTTCTTACGTAGTTCACAATCCCCATTTGCACGATTGTAGCATTCACCAACAAAAGTCAAATTTGGGTTTGCTGAATTTCCAATGTCTTTCATCAAAAGACTTAGTGTGAGCCATAAAACCTGACCAGAAGATATGAGGGTGCCTTGCATGAACGATATCACCTGCAGCCTTACATGCTGATGCATTATCAGTCAAAACTTGTACAGCACTATAAGTTCGCACAACTTCAATAGCAATAAGCAAAATATTAGCTATATATTGACATGATTTCTCATCACCAGAACAATCAATACCACTAACAAACATTGCTTTCCTTCTGAGATTGCCGTTACATTGATTAGCGGTTCATTCTTTATATTTGTCCAGCCATTTGAAACAATGGAAACCCCATACTTGGGCCATTGGTTCCTTAGAGGCATCAAAGCATTATCAACTTTTGTTTTCTCCTTATCAAGCAAAGTAGTTCGTATCTTCTCCGAAGATGGTGGTTTATATCCTTTGGGTGCTTCATTGATTGCCCTCACCATATCGACAACAAGAGGAGACCGCGCAACATTGAATGATATCCCACATCCATAAAAGAATCTACCAATTATACAATCCACTTCCTCTTTAGAAGATAACTTGAACATGTCACCAATCTTCTTCATTCCTATTTCTTGTGCTGAATTCGGATCGCAAACTGGTTGAATGATGGAAATACTTGGAAAAGGAGTTTTAAGTGTACCACCTCCAAAAGCTCTTTTAGCTTCTTCATCATCTTTCTTCATTATTTTCCTCTCATCCTTCCCAACTTGAGAACATAATGCTATACCTTGTGTTTTTTGTCCAGGTGTTAAGCCAATCAAATGAGCTCTAATGCAAGAATATGTTCTGGTACATGGCTCCGATTTGCATCCATTACAAGTCCACTTGTTTTCTTTTTATTTTTTTTATTTCCAATCACGGTAATATACTTCTTTAAGGAGTGGAAGTTAACTCAACATGCCCCATTCGGAATCTTCATGTTCCCTCATGATGTTGCTGTAAAAAGATAAAAGAAAAATAAAATCAACATAACAATTGTATGAAAAGAAGTACAATCACACTAGAGGTGCAGTCTTTTTTTATTTTCATGAATCAATAAAAAAATAGAGAGGAAGAAATACACTTGATCTTATAAGTTTATACTAAAAGTGTAGGAATTAGGATTGTAGGATAGAGAGAGAAAGAGAGGGAGAGAGCGAGAGAGAGAGAGAGTGATAAGTCATAAATTGTTACATATTAGACCCTTAATCACTTGATTTATCTGACATTTTCTTATATTAAATTTTTCATTATACATAGAATTTGTGAATTCTATTTTACCAGTGCATTATATTTTAAATGTCTCATTTACATCTAATTTATTGATGCATGGACAGTTTTGGAGACAAACTCTGGTCGAAAGAATTCAGACCAAGATCAGATCGGATCAAGGTCAAAAGAAATAGAATCAGATGAGGCGGGTCGTATTTAGCTCAAAAGAAATCAAATTAAAAAAAGAGGAATAAATCCGACCCGACCAAGACTATCCGACCCCAACCCGACCAAAGCCAGCCGACCTAATCAAGCTGGTTCAGCCCAAGTCGTTCTGAACCAAATGGTTGATTTGTTTTGAATAACGGCATTTTTGTCATGTTCACAAGGAGAAGGACCAAATTAGCATTCCCTTGATTGTTTTAAAAAAACAAGGGTATTTGTTGGTAGTTAACTCATATCTCATAGTACTGCTCCAAGGTCTGGTAGTTAACTCCTCTATTTTCCGGTGTTCCTTCCATTGTAAACGTCTTCCCAACTCCTGTTGTGACTTCTGTGTTGGATGGATTCAGTGTCTACATATTTGCTTATGGACAGAAGAGAATTGGGAAGACGTTTACAATGAAAGGAATACTGGAAAGTAGAAGAGTTAACTACCGGACCTTGGAGGGAGTTGTTTCGAATTTCCAAGGAGAGCTTATCGTGGAAAATTCCACTCAATCTGTAAAGAAGTAAGTACTTAGTAGTTCATTTTTTTTATTTTGGAATTCAGTATGAGAAATGGGTAATCCTTTTTTAAATTTAGAAGTGGAAAAATAGCTAAAACATTTATTTTTCTATGTGAAGGTTGGATTTAAAGCCAGGGCGTAGAGGGATCACAGGAAGTAGGTGTAATTCGGTCAGTTTGGTTCGATTTAGTGGTCAAACTTAAATCAAATCGAATTACATTACTCTAAATCGAAAACTGAATCAAATCGAAATAAAAACCAAAACCGATTTAAAATACCGAAAACTAAACTGAACCAAATCGAAATAGAAATGAGTAATGGGATTAAGGGCACGGTCAATGCATGAGCTGTGCTGTGCTTCGTTGTTGGTAGCTTCACCTACTTTTTAGATTGGCAAAACCACATAGGAATCTGTCAGAAATGTCTGTCTCCACAAGGTATTAATTCTTTTGAGTATCATTTCACCACCGAAGGGTTTCATTGGGAGCAAGTTGTAGTCCTTGCAAAGAATATTGTTAACTAAGGGGAGTGAATATAAATATAAAATAACAAAAAGACAGAGATAAGTACAAATACACCAACACTTAGGGGTATAATAACAGCAAACGGCGAGGCCCAATGTTTTATTTCTTGTAGTGGAGGATAGCTATGTAGGCCCAGCCAACATTACTATTTTTTTATGGTAAAAGATAATTTTAATAATAATTACATAAAAGAGCATATAACAAAAAATTCAAACCAATAATAACTTCTAGCTTTATACAACTTCATGTCACGTTAAGGCTGCGTTTGCCCTGGCTTTGTGCTTTTGGATAAGTACTCCTTGGATAAGTGACTCAATGTGAGCCCTTATCCATAACAACAATGAGCTGCGACTTATTTGAAGAAAATAACGTTTGATAAATATATTTATTCAAGTGTTTATGAAAATTTATAAATAAAATAGGTATTGTGAAAATATTACAAATGTTTAAAAATAACATTTATTTAAGTGCTTATAAAGGTTTAGGCGTAACATAAGCGTTATGAAAATGTTACTAAAATTTAGAAATAACTCTCGCATAAGTGATAAAAGAAATTGCTTTTAGCAACTTTTTCCGTATGGGTAGTCTTCCTCTATTGCTTATGGGTAAGCACTTACCCACCCATTAGGTATTATCAAATATACTTTTAACTTTAAAAAAATGCTTTAATAAGCTATAAACTGAAATAAGCACTTATATATCGTTATCAACATCTGGATGATGCACGACACATACGCTCCAACTGATCGCTCTGACGATACATTCTTCCAAAAAAAAGCATTAGAATTTGGTGACTTGATCCCACTTTCCTCGACTTCTTCAAATGAAGATTGAAGTGGGGCTCTTTATGAAAATTAGGTGAAGTAGAAAAGTATCAACCAATGTCTTAAAACCCAGCCCAGCGCGGTCGATTGAATGGGTTCAACCGATACCCAGTTGTATATCCAAGCCGGTTGGGCTTTTAACCCACTAAGTATAGAAAAGCGGTAAAACTTACTGATTAACCGGTTTAACTAGTGACCGAACTGATAATTAAGACAAGTTTTACAGATCTGGCTAGGTGATTGATTGGTTAGTTTCATTCACGATGATTTATATTCGGTATTTGGACTATTGTTATAATTTTGAGTATTTGAAATATCGTTTTACGGTGAATAATTTTTATTTAACATTATATTTTAATATTTATAATAGTAAATTCTTTGTTCAACTATGAGTTATTAATTGTTTTTTATTCTTTCTTTCATGTTATTACATTTACATTATAGTATATGTATGAATTCAATGGGTTGATCCGAGTTCACCCACCGATTGAACCAGATTGATCTAACCCACTCTCTTTACCGGGTTAACATTTGGGCCGGGTTTTAAAACATTGGTATCAAGGGTTGAAATAGGGTATTCAAAGCCGTAGGTCCCGCAGTGGCTCATGT